>WBNM01031306.1:0-62885 GCA_013399055.1 Ramphastos sulfuratus | reverse complement strand
GGGGGGGTGTGTGTGGAATACCAAAAAAGCTCTGAGAACTGGTTAGCTTTCTGAAGAAAATCTGTAATGGATTTCTGTTGAGTACCTTGACCTCTATTGGGTATGGATATTTTATTCCTAAGGTGTGTAGTTTTATCCACTTTCACACTACTGTCCTTTCAACTAGATATGAACACAGGTACCAGAGGCAGCTTTACAAATGTCTCCAATTATTAAGGAGATCTTCTCTTGCATGGATAAGTACATTGTGAAACTCTGGTGCATTTTGGTATCGTGTGCTGGACTGCTGATTTTGCATACAGCATTTTAGACAGCTTTTTAGTATTATCAGAAGCAGGCAAACCTCCACAGGTAAGAACTTGGAACTGTGGATCTGTGTTTGCCCAGCATGCTGTGTGGAAGCTGGAGCAGCATGTGTTTCCGTGCAGCATAGTTTCCTCTTTAACCAGATAGCTTCAAGCCTGTTGTGCTTAGGAGAGCTACGGTCATACTTCTGAACTGCAGGGTTGGCATTCCTCTAAGTAGATGAATGTCACCATTAAAGGATGGTGACAATTTTTAAGGAGTCATGTCTGCTGTGTTAGATCACAGAAAAAAGAACTGACCATGGAAGTTATTAAAAATTGAGATGTCTTCATCAGTTCTGTTCCTAAAAAATATTAATCCAGTCAGTGCGAAGGAAAAATTCCCCTGAGACGGTCATTGCCACAAAAGCTTCAACGGTCTCTTCAAAGTACTGAGATTGTAGGATTCTCTCACTGGTTTGACAGGATCCCTGACATTGGTTTGTATCATCTGAGATTTTACTTTTATTTGTCTTTATTCTTTCCAGTCCCTCAGTTGTATACCCATAAATGTGCACAATGTGCAGACTCTTCTGCAGCTCCGAAGGAACTACCTATGTGGTAAGGGCACTGGGCAGTATAACTTCCTTCTTCTTGAGCAAACAAATTCAGGTTACTTTATGCTAGACATGTGCTGTGTGTAAATGTAAATAGCTAAAGAACTTTGTCTGTCTTGGTCTTTGTTTTAATGAACATTTGAATCTGTGATGTTACAGCCAGTGAAACATCTGCTGTGCATGCTGCATTTCTGTGTGTCTTTTATCATCAATCATCCTTTCTTCCCTGCAGAACTTTCGTAGTGTTAGGACCTCAGTGTAATATATTGTAGTTAAAGTGGAAGTGTCTTATTTAGTAGGCAGACTTTGTGCTCCATAAACAGCAAGAAAAGAGATACTGGGGAGGATGACTGCACTTTGAGCTACTGAAAGAGCTCATACATGGACCTTCCTGCAGATTAAGCCACTGCAGTTAGATTCCCTGGAGCTGTCAGGGGAACAAGTCTGAAATGCAAGAGGCTGCAGGACACCTTCTCTATCAGATCAATTACTCTTCATTTTCAGGTGTGATCATATGGCAAAACAAAAAGAAAATGTGCCTCATTTTTGCATTTATATGCTTTATAGCTTGAATTTTGGGCTAACATTTAGTGTCGTTCTCAGTTTTAACTTCAGGGGAATGAAAAAGAGAAAATTTGCTGTCGTGGTCAGGGAAACTTTTTGAGTAAGACTTTTTGGGTCAGGGATCTGAATATCTAGGTATATTTGGGGCTGCTACCTTACTGTCTTATCCCAGGTTTACAACCGTTGGCCAGTGTAGGCTTCCTCTTCACTATAATTCTCATGTGGCAAGTCACAATCTGTCCTTTAAAGTCTACCTAGCCTAATCCCTCTTTGGGATCAAAGAGCAAGCATGCAGAGATTTTTTTTTTTTTTTCAGGTGGGACAGTGCCTATGTACATAGGCAACAACTGTCTCGGAGTTTTCTTCAAACTATTTGACCTAGAAGTGAGTGGGAAAACTACCTTCTCAGTGGAGAGCCAAGTGTTTCCGTGGTCTAAAGCCAGACACACTTCCCTAAACACGTCACTAATTGGTATTCAATCTTAAAAAATGTCTTCCATTAAAAATATAATTTGACGAAGTGGGTAATTGACTTGCATTTGATTAAGGCAGCTTCAATTGGATTAACATGATTAATAGATAAAATGATAATCAAACAGAAAGTAGTACAAAAGGTGACTTAAGTCATGGGTCATATTAAGATACTAGATTTAAGAAAGATTGATATGGTAGGAATATTCATTTTACAGTAGGTCTCATGCTCTTTGAAGCAATTCAAACAAAGTTTTTAATCAGAATCAGGGCCTTTCAGTCCAAAGGCCTTTCAAGTTGATGAGAGAAGTGTGTTTATGATAAAACTTTACACCTACAACATGTAAAGTTCCTTCTTAGGTGTGACAAGTCAAAAGTGACCCATGTGTGGTGGATAAAAGTATTTATGATTTGAAAAGCATGAAATAGCTAACTGGCTTGATTATATAGGCAACTGGTTTCATTGTGATACTGGAATCTGGTCTAAAGATGAATGATTTCCATCTAACTCTTGTTTTTCAAAATGACAGAACCTCTGAAATTAACTAAACTTGTAGTTAGCTACCCTTCCTAGATCAGCAGCTTGTCAGTAATTAGATCACATCAGGTAGTAGTCAGATCAGTACTTAGTCTGCTAGTGAAAAGTGTGAGCATGGCATCCATAGAGTTCTTCGGTAAAACATTCTCACTGTAGGATAACAAACTATTGATTATTCACATTTCACTTGCAATGAACAAGCTTTCATTAAGTTAAGAAGAAATAGATTAATTAAAGACTTTATAATTAGCATTTGATCTCAGGAATATTTAAAATCTTTAAGACATCTTCAGCATTATCTCATAATTTACTAAAATAGTCTGGCAGAATATATTGAGCATCTCAACATTTTCTAAGTACCCTGAAAGTTATGGTATCCAGCTGTCTATGGAGCCCATCCAGGGAGCCACTTGGTGTTTAAAATCATTATTTTTGGCCTAATCATGCATGGGATGATGATTCCAAAGCAATGTGGAAAAACCGTCACTGCCCAATAGCTTTCAATTGATTGGCTTACAGTATCTTGAGCATGTAGACAGAACCTCTGAAGGAGAATTTCTTTTACTCAAGGTTCTCATGCTCTGATAAAAAGGAGTGAAAAAAGACTGCCAAATAGTTTTCTGGAGGTTCCAGTAGGTATCAAATAGCTTAGTAGCAAAATGTGGCTGTATTTAACATCCTCTAGATTGTTCCACAAGGGAAAAAAGAGTTATTGGTCCAATGACAGAACGTACCAGAAAATCTGTAGTAGGTTGGAATTGATCATTATAACTCCACAGAGATTACTTGATCACATGGCACAGCTCCCACTGCAAGAAACAGCACTTCTTTTTCTTTTTTATATATTAAAGATACAACTCAAGTGCTGTTCTGAGAAGAAATGGGCTTGCTTGTTTTTCTTAGTGGAGGCTAAAGTAATTTCTGCCATTTAGTGGCTGCTGCCTGTACTAGACTGGGTTTATAGATGTAGAAAAGTGACATAACCGGTGCTTCATTCTTTCAGCAGAGCTGCTGCTGCTGCTGAGAGCCTGCTTTCAGCATACTGAAATTTAGAATTTGAGAAGTCCAGCAAAAGGAGGACAATTACTATTGTTTTTGTCATTCCTGTTCAGCTTTAAACAGCACAACTCCGTCATATTTGCCTATTAGAAGGAAAAAAAAAATAAAATCTCATTTCACTTCCAAGATAACTTGAAATCTCCTGAACTGCTGGTACATGATATTGGTATTTTAGTGCCAAAGGTAATAAATTCTGTGGTGCTTATAACATATTTGAGAATAGCTTTAGCATTGGAGATGGAAAGGCTAGGCTGGACTCATCTCTGTACTAGGATGATCAGTTAATAAAACTGAAGAAATTCAGTCAGTTCACCATTATTTTCTGGATACCCTGAATCTCAGAGCATTACTTCTGTGAGCTAGTCTTCACCCACTTAGTAGAGTACTTGTCTAGGCAACCTCTAAATTAAAAGCTGCACATGAATCTACTTTCCTTAATGCAGACTGGGGGAAAACATAAGAAGTAAGGAAAGAAGTGTTGTTGTCAGTGTTATTTAACCTAGGCAGGACCCCTGTATAACTTTAAACTGTTGATTTGAAACCACTTATTAGCTCACTGCAGAAACAGTGTTCTGTTATCAGAGAACTTAGCAGTGGCTGGGTAGGAATCATTGTATATAGATTTTCTATTTTTATTTAAGAATAAAGTCATATTTGGATGGATGAATTTGGAACACTGTTGCTTCATCTTTATCTCTAATTGAGATACTACGATGGATTGTAAGGCTCTGGAGTATAATGATTTGTCAGCACAGGACACAGAGTGGACCAATTTAATAGTTGCTGGAGGGGTTAGGATTCCAACAGCCTTTGATGAAATCTTTTTAGGTCAGTAACATTTAGAGATATAGGGGAAAAAAAAATCAAGTAATTGGAGAGAAACCAGATGGTTTGTGGCTAATGTGGAAAAGTACAGGTTATATTGTTGTGCAGCATCTTATTCATTAGATAAAAAGGTCTTAAGATTTTATAAGGGATAGATTAATACTGATATCATGATTCACAGTTTAGTGTGCAAACATCAGCCATCCTTTATTTTTTTCTGCACATGCTCAGTGCATTTGCTGAAACCACTGTGTAGGAATTACCAGGGTGAGTCACTAGATGACAGCCTTGTATGTGTATTTCTCATTTATGTTTTTCTGCTGCAGGAAAAACATTTGCATGTCTGTAAAATGTGAATTTAAATGTTGCACAATTAGCCAAATTTATGTATACCATGGAAATAACATGGGTGAGTGATGCTTCATAAACAGAAGCTGACCTCTCTCCATTCTCTACCGTTTTTCAGAGCATCTTATATTATTTGCACAGGCTCATAGTCATTAAAATTACATCTGTTAAATCTCTGTGAATTTTTAACTTCCTGTACTGTTGCATTCTGAGTGAATATAGACACACTAGTAAAGAACTGAGCTATGTGTTTACTTTAAGGTGATAAACTCTTTACCCACATCTCACTGGATAAATATTATTTCATTCATGGTTATTACAGCAGTGCCCAGGGGCACCGAATGAAATTGCTGCACATTTGTAGCTACTGCAAGGGGCCACTTTTGCCTCACACAATTTGTAGCAAAAATAAGCAAGACAGACATAAAAGTACACACAAAGTGACTTACTTTGAGTAAGAGTCATTAAAAACTGTTACTAGTACGTTGTACCTAATCTAGAGGGGGTTTGGGGTCCCATTAACTAACTTACTGTTCTTAAGGCCTTAACCTTTTCTTACAGGTGGAAGAGATTTAAACTTCACAGCATTTTGCTGTCACTCTCTGGCAGGCTTGAGAATATAGTCTGAGATTTTTGGAGAATCCCCTCCATTTGGTAGAGACATCTGGATACACTTGTTAGGATTTGAACGTTACAAAATAGATGGTCAGCTCTGGAGGGAATCCTTCAGCAAGGGAACAGCTCTAGGAAAACTGTGCCAAACATGCAACATTTTGCTGAGAGGTTTTCAGAATAACATTCTTGACTTAGAGCCCATTATCTAACAGATGTGTGTTTGATTTAATAAGCCTCCCTACTGTTTCACTGTAAGCACTTAGTTCTCTCATCTTTAGTGTAGAAGGTGAAATAGGAATTATTAATAAAAAGTCTCTCATTCCAGCAAAACATGTTGATGCCCATATTTGCCAAGGACAGTTAAGTATTTCAAAGCTAATTAAAGCCTTGTTTTTCTATAGGGATGCTGCAGGCAAGTTCCTTACCTGGATGTAGCACCTGGTTTTTTTAAAAATATATTTATATTTATATAAATATATATATATGTGTGTGTGTGTTTATGTATGTATCCTTGTGATTGACAAAAGAATAACATTACGAACTAGTTAATCTATTTTAATACCCTAAAAGGTTCTTACAAAACAGTGTCTGTACCTACAAAAGTAGGGAACCTGACACTTTATTACCGTCAAACTTCATTTGCCATCTAACAGTAGTAACGATAAAGCTCAGTAAAATGGAAATAGGAACTAGCAAGGCAAATTTTGCATTTGCAGAACAAATGACAGGACAGAAAGATGGCAGTCCGTGGCACAAAGTCTCTGTCTTTCCTGGGCTAGGTGGAGGCTCTACCTAGACTGACATAAAGACTCATATGCAACTGATAGTGAAGCTGAGTATGGTCAGCTCACAACCCAAGGTACCTACTACTCTAGAACTGCAACAGATGTGACAACCACTTACCTCTTCTCTGACTCTGAAGGTGATTCCCTTAGAAAGAAGGCAGTAGCTCAGCCCAGCCAATTTCTTTTTTTTTTTTCCCCTTTATTTGTTTTAAAAAAATTCACTGAAGCAAGAGACAATAAATAGGAGAGATGAAAATAGGTGGGATTTGGCACAAAATCTGTTTTGAAAATGCATAGATGCAGGGAGGAATAGGAAGTGGTTTTTCCCTCTCAAATACAGCCACTGCCATTGCTGACCAAGGCTGAGCTCATCAGTGAGAATGGTAGTGCCTCTGTGAGAACATATTTAAGAAGCAGAAAAAAACTGCTGCACAACCACGGCTGGAAGAGAGGAGTGACAGTATGTGAGAGAAACAACTCTGCAGACACCAAGGTCAGTGAAGAAGGGAGGAGGTACTCCAGGTACCAGAGCAGAGATTTTTCTGCAGCCTATGGTGAAGCCCATTATGAAGCAGGCTGTTCCCTGCAGCCCATGGAGGTCTGTCATGGAGCAGATACCCACTTGCAGCCCATGGAGGACTCCATGCTGGAGCAGGTGGATGTGCCCAAAGGAGGTTGTGACCCTGTGGGAAGTCCGCACTGGAGTAGGCTCCTGACAGGACAGGTGGACCCATGGAGAGTGGAGTCCATACTGGAGCAGGTTTGCTAGCAGGTCTTGTGACCTTGTAGGGGACCTATGCTGCGGCAGTCTGTTCACTAAGGCGTACACCCATGGAAGTGACCCACACTGGAGTGGGGGAAGAATCTGAGGAGCCCTCCCACTGAGGAGGAAAGACTGGCAGATAGAAAATGTGATGAACTGACCACAGCTCCCACTCCCTGTCCCTGCACTGCTCTCCAGTCTTACTGAATGAATACAGGAGGAGTCAAGTGACCCCAGCCTATCTGCTGGGTCTCTACTCAACTTTCCTAAATCACAACTGGTTTTTGCATGGGTAAGTGATCTAAGTGAAGGGTTAACAGTGTTCTGTCTTTCTTAATTTGAGATTTGGTAGACGATTATAATTCAAAACACTTCTTCTAGTTGAGACTCCTTAGGAAAGACACATAGGTAGCCTAGAGCTAGAAGTCCAACTTTGCTTTTAAATGCAAATATTTTAACAAATATAACACACAGTAGCACGAACTATCAATTATTCCTACTAGGCATATGTAAAACATGTTGTTTATCACAAAGACACCAAATTAGGCTAAAAATGTAAAATAAAAATTTGTAATTGAAATGTTCCCTGTTCTCCTTTGAAACTGCCCATTGTTCTATCAGAAGTAGCTTTCAGGTTCTCCTGATGCATCTGAATGGATCTTTCAATAAGAAAAGATGGAAACTATCGAGTATTGGCGGTCTGTGGCATTTGTCATGCAATGAGACTTCTTGAGAATGGTGTTAGAACAGTGCCTCATTTATAGTACTAGCCTGTCAAGAGTAAAGCCTTTGTTTCCCCTTTCATTCTCTAAAGATCTTACTGGTACATACAGAATGACAGGAGGAAGTTTCACGTCAGGCAGAGTGGATTTTCCATCTTACCTACAAACACAAGAATACAGTGCATGGAAATTTTGGAAGTGTTAACTTGAAGAGACTTTAAAACTCAAACTTTAACTGCATTTAGATTGAAGGCAGATCAATTACAAGTTTCAGTGTTGGTTTTAGTTTCCCATATAATATTGTCTCAGGCTGAATCAAGCCAAATTCTACTGTCTTTCTGCATCCACCAGCCTTTTTTTTTTTTTTTTTTTTTNNNNTTTTTTTTTTTTTTTTTTTTTTTCCCCCCGAGGCAGTAGTATCTTGGGGCTTTGGTTGGTTGGTTTGTTTTTCCAGGCTGTTACTACCGATCTTTCAACGTTACAGCTGGTTTAAGTCCTTTAGGTGATTTTGTCGCATCATTTTGTAGACATGATAGCTGCTTTACCAATACTTTCCCTTTCTCAAGGGTAGTTGGTAGTTTTTGACCAGAAAGTAATGGTCTTAATCCTGTCTAATGTGTCTTCAGGCTTTACATACACACATCCACGCTTGCAGGACTAACACACATGTTAATATGCAACTCGTGCTCCAAAAACATGCCTTGATGATGGTTACCTCAGGAAACATTCAGTGAAGTTAATGTTGCGTTGCAGCAGCCTCTGCGTTATTTCCCCCTGCTCTCATGCATTCTGAGCTCTTTTGTAACTAGAAGTCTCAAATCCCTGGTGGGTAGTGGGCTGTCCTCTGTTGTCCTCTTTTGGTACAAAATTGTGTATGTTGTACTTACTGGTATGGTGTGATTTCAGAGCTCTACAGTCTTCGTTTTTGACACTACTGGGGTTCTTTATATCACCCAAGCCTTCTTGGTTTGAGATATTTATGGATGTGTTTTCTGTTCTACTAGCTACATCTTAACCTTGTTATTTATAGTGGTTCATAATTTAATCTATTTGATTTTGACAGGGTTGACAGAGTCCTTTACTACCTATGTTACAAACAATATGTCCAAGTACTATTATTTAAAGATCTACTGTCTACATTGTTTCAGTTTGAGCTATCTGTCCTCTTACTGATGGCTTTAAAGTTCTGAGGGTTTAGGTGTCAGAATACATTTTTTTTTTTTCTTCTCCAGGTTTCTTGGAATTAAAGGAAACCTGCCTCTACACAAGGGTGGTCTCTGAGTTAGTAAATCTAACTTTTTAAAGCATACACACTCCTCTACCATCAGCTGGTTCTGATTTCTCTAACAGTGTATGATTAAGGAGACTTGACTTAGCTGCAGAGACTCTTTCACTTCAATTTAAGTGCACAACAATCCTAATAATATTTACCTCTAATAAAATAATAACTATTAGGTGGTGTTATGCATTTACTAGATAGTGTATATATGTAGTGTCTGATTTAGTGAAGTCCAGCAATGAATGTCAGACCACACCCTTTGCAGAACCCAGAGTTTCTCCTTTTTGTTTGGTTACTTGCATTAGAGAGGAAGAAGTGTACCCGAAGCACTCAATTGTTTCTTCTCTTTGTATTGTTTGTTGTGTGATGAGCTCGGTCATCAGATCTCAGTGTGGTACTGAATGTGACTTCATTTGCTCCAAAAAATTTATCTACAAGGAGGCAAATATGCCATCTACTGACTTCATCTGTGGCTGGGGTTTAAAAGCTGCTGTCAGAGACTATGCAATGGAACTGTTGTTTGCAAATAAAACAAATTAAAATAAACATCTTTTATCATAAGGAAGCAATTAGTGTTGATTCGCAGCTTCACTTGGTTTTTGCTTCCTGACCTTGACTACATTGTGACGGTTTTGTGCTTCCTTGGACAGTTTCTACTCGCATCTGCATCGATTAAACCTTGATCTCATTTATTATCTCAGGAAATGGTCTCAAGGTCACAGGGCTGGAAATTTAATTATGGTGGCAGTATATTAAGTGGCACATTTAAAGATGCTGAATCGTAGTAATTAATTTTTTGGATGGTGGTCTCTAGGGAACAGGTTTTCTCTACACTGGGTGTTTAGACATCCATCATGGCCATTCAGCTTGGCAGCTGTCTTTTAGCTTTAAACTGCGTCATTATTCATCTTTTACGACTGACTTTAAAAACACTAGACAACTATATCCTTTTTTATTGTAATATATGTCAGATGCTTGTATTAAGCTATACTTCACCTTTGCTATAAAACATTAACAGAGGTTGCTAGTAGCTACCTGGGCTGGCCTCTAAATTGAGACAACAATTACCCTTCGCTGACATCTAGTGTCAAGACATGAGATATAGCTGGAGTGCTGAATCCATTGGGCTGGAAATCCTGCACTTCCCCAGTGATTCAGGCTCACCTAAGAAGCTGCAGCGCTGGACATAATTAGTGGACACGAGGGATTAACTTGGCACTCAGTGTTGACTTTGTAGCAGCACTAGGTTATTGAATGAAATGCAGCACTGCCAAGGTCTTAAAAAGCTTGTAATGTTTAATGAAGGAACGGTCATTAAACTTGCTGGATCAAATATTAGGCAAGATGGAACTGGGAGGTATTTAATAAAGAGGCCTGAAAATATGAACTAAATCACATATACTCATTTAAACTGCTGGCTGAAGCCCAGCATACTTCAAAATTGTTCACTGCTGGTTTAAGTGAACTGGGAAGGAGAACAGTAAGCAGGTTTTAGCTTTCTTTGTAAATTCACAGAAAGTTTTTTCCACTGTACAACTGTTTTTCTTAAATGATGTATTTTGAAGTTTGCACATTCTGCTGGAATTGCAAAGAAATGTGCTCCAGGGAGTGTGAGGGTGCTGGAGTTCTCTTAGCAAACAATATCTACAGATCTTAAGTGAGGTCTTTCATCCCCATTGTCAAGCTGGGTCTTCCAAAATACGAAAAGGTGAATTTTCAGAATATTGTTACAAGAGTTGATCCTCACACTAGTGTATTAGTAATAATGTTTTAACATCCTAAGATGAAAAAGAAGTAAAGCTTTTGGAACTGTCAGGGAGTGGAACTAAATTCTGGGTACTGAATATTGAATGTAGCATTCCTCCTGTACCTTCTCATCTCTTGATTTCTTCAGAATTAGTCTCCAAACAGTGAAGGTCTTTGTGCTTGTTGATTTGGGCTTCTCTTAAATTCTTGCTGTGAGTCCATCTAGCTGTTTATGCAGTTTGGCCTTTCTGTAACAGTGATGTATCTTACATAACGCTCAGTTAGATCTCCTTTTCATACCGTGTGTTTTGTGATTAAAATTATGTGTTTGTGGCAGAGATGGTTAAATGCTGTTCCTATGGAGTGCAGCTGATGAAGAGTAGTTTACTTAGGCGCAGGTGTCTTTTGAGTGCATCTTACTTTGCTGAGCTAACACTAGCAGCACACACACAGAATGTATCCAGGTAGGTTTTGAAAGTCTCTAGAGAAAGAGACTCCACAACCTCTCTGAGCAGATTAAAAAAAATCAATGGGGCACAGTATGTTGTGGCTTATGAACCATGGGGTGGTACTTTCTGTCAGTTCAGAGGTTTTATAGGCAGCATGTACATCAATCCTCCACCCGTGGTCTGTGCTGCTGAAGTTTGAAAAGGAAAATGGTTATGTAGAACAGCAAGTATATCAGAAAAAAATTGGAGAGGAATCTTGAAGCTGGATATGAAAAGGCATATAGTGTTTCTTAGCTTTACTTCAATTTGATTGAAGAATTACTGGTGTGAAGGACATGTCCCAGAATTGTCAAATGATGCAGCTGTTCTCAAGGCTGGAGTGTGATAACAGCAGATAATTTTGACCAGAGCAATTCAGTCATATACTTAGTCTACTTAGGAATGAAAACAAATCATTGTACAGTAGCTTCTTACAGAGTTGCATATGGAGCTTTGCAGCTGTCTAGATCCCACCTTATTTAAGAGGTAGTGGAAAGAAATGTTCAGGGCATCTGTGTTGAGTGCACAGGGATAGTCTGTGTCCCTCTTAATGTCTCTCCTCACTTCCTAAAGATGCTTTTCTAGTCACCAGGCTCCTAGAACGCCCTTTGTGATCCATAGCTTCTCTGCTTGTGGTTCATAAGGTATGTTTTCCAGAATAAGGGAGCGATATTTAATGCAGCACATATGACACCATAAAGGCAAAGTGGGAAGAGGGCCTGTGTCATCAAGAGTTACTTCAAATGTGATACTTTTGCAAGTATAACATTCAGTTTGGCCAGCAGGTTTCCATTTACATCTGGTTGACGACGCCTTTGTAATTTCCTCTTAGAAACAGTCTATATGCTTCTGAGTTAGCTCTCCTCTACTTTAAAATACTACAACAGGACTTAAAAAAGGGAATGAGGTATCCTGATCACTTCTGTGGATCATGATATTTACTCATACCTTGTTGAAATTGGATAAATTGCATGTTTATGTGATGGTACATAGAATCATAGAATGGTAGGGATTGGAAGGGAGCTCTAGAGATCATCTAGCCAGGCCAAGCAAAGCTAGTCAGGGTTAGCTACTGCTGCAAGAACAGGATAGTCAAAATGTTTTGGGTTTTTTTCCCCTCCTAGAGTTTCTGAAGAAGTCTCTTTGTTCAGAATCTGTTGGATTTTGTGAAGAAGCAAACATTTCAATGTAAGAAGTAACTTGGAACTGCAGTATGTAATGGATGATAATGAAATTCCTGGAGTAAGTACCAAAAAAATGAAAGAGGATATATGGATATTCTTTTTGCCAAGCTTATGTTTTCTCGCATTTTGTAGCCGATTTTGAAGAAGACCATTTAGAGATTTGAGGAGTTACCATCCATGCTATTGATGAATCCAAGTATAGTTGCAGGTAAATATTGCCATCTGTATGTATGTACATGAATACTCACAGCAGCATGGGAACTGGCCATACAGTAAGTTTAAACTTTGCAACATGTAGAGAAGATAAAATCAGCATACCTTAGGTTACCACTGCTGGAAGAGTAGTGGATGTATAATGAATAATCCATAGGTTAAAAGAGGTTTGTGCAAGCGATTAGGTGAGCAAATGTGCACAATAAATAGAGGAACAGAAGAAGAAAACTCAGTAATGAATACGTCAGAGGATGCTAAAGATAGGAGATTAAGCAGTCATCACAAACTGCCTATTCAGCTGTAGTCATAATATACATTTTATTCATATTATCTTACTGTTGGATTAAGTCACTGGCATTTATTTTGAAACCAAGGTAGCAAATGTTCCTGCAATTCCCGTGGAATGATGTACTATATGAACGGCAAAAATCAGTCTTGTGCATGTCCTTTTATGTCAACAGGCTCAACAAAACCACTTATTGTGCATGTCACAGCTGTGATAGAAAATGGCTGCACTTTATCTCCTTTTATAACATACTTGCATATGTTTGCTCAAATAGAATTTCTCCTGCTGAAAGACTGGATTTAGAAACTTGAGTATGGAAGGTTTGGATCAGAGATGTGCATCATCAGAACCTTCCAATGATATATCAGGATTTTTTACCTGCTTTGGACTTCTTGTTACATTTATTAGCATTAAAGACCATGTCGTCCTTGTAATGACTTTGTGCAAAAGCAAAGTCTTGCATAAATTTCCTTGAAGTGTTATTTGAAATAGTTACCCAGTACACTTGCTTTGCTTTCTAGCTCTGAATGGTTTAGCCCATATTTGTTAAGTTTCTTTCATAGGAGGTATGCAATAATTGGATTTCTACGTATAAGAACTATCTTTCAAAACTGTTTCAGGGTGTACTCACATGACTGATATCCTCATAACCATCCACCCTGAACTACATTCAACTTTCCTAAATGAGATTTTATTGGAACTGATTATGATTAGATAAATGGGTGACTTCACTAATGTATAATACACTTTTCAATTATAGGCTATGCATGATAATTTACATTTCTTGTTTGATAGTATGATATTTATGTGACATATTCTGGATGAGATCTGCTGCTGTTTATATAATGGTCTTACTTTTCTCTTAAATTACATCTGCTTTCAAGTTCTTTCAATACATTTGAATTTTTCAGATAAACAAAGACATTACAAATCCACCTTAATTTGCCCTTCAGTGGACTAAAACCTACTGATGGATAAATTCTGGTCCCCAAATTTGTTGCCTAAGGAGACAAATTCCATCATCAGATTAACAGATGAAGACAAGGTAGACCGGAATAGGAATCGTCCCTAGCTCTGTGAATGCAGAATCAACAGCCATTATCAATTTGACAGCTCAGAGACTGGTAAAGAAAAACTGAATTTGATGAAGACACAGTGTTTCTGATTTTATGCCTCCTGGGCTAGCAGCTTTCTTTACATGTAGAGGTTTTGCAGGATGTGTTGCTGATCATAGAATCATGGAATGGTTTGGGTTGGAAGGGACCTCCAAAGGTCATCTAGCCCAACCTCCTTTGCAGTGAGCAGGGACATTCTCCACTAGATCAGGTTGCTCAGAGCCTTGTTGAGCCTGACTTTGAATACCTTCAGGGATGGGGCTTCAACTGCCTCCCTGGGCAGCCTGTTCCAGTGTCATACCAAAGCAGCGCAAAGTGGCAGAATCACCTCTCTGGATCTGCTGGTGCTCGGTTTTGAGATATGTGAGAATTGGAGCATCTTCCCTGGCAAAGTGCCTCTGGGCAGGGGAAGAAAGGTAAATATTTCATGTACTTTTGGGGAGGAGTTTCTTGCTAATACCCTATACAACTTTTTACCTGCTGTCAACATCCAGACAGTCAGCATTTGGTTAGAAAAGAGAAACTGTTTATAGATGTATCGATAGATTGTATCATTTAAAAAACCTCAAAACCTGAAATTAAAATTGTGCGTGACACTTATCAACTCTCATAAATCAAGATTTGGAAAACTATCATGTTACAGAATTTAATTTCAAAGAGGGCAACATAAGAGAGAAATATAAATTTCTAATCGAATCTGTCTCTGCCTGCAGAAGATCAATGATAATTCAGCATGTAATATAATGTAAGAAAGTCTAAGGCAAAGGTTGGCTGGAAACCCATGAGTGCTCCATAGCAGTTTTCCCAAAAAGGTTTTGAGAAAAAAACCCTCAAATCCAAATAAGCCATATAATTGTGCTGAGGTGTTCCCTTCATGTTCCATTGCTAACCATTAGTTTCTTTTGGAAGTGTTTGTCTTTGGAAGTGGCAGTTTTCCACTGATACACTATTTGCATAGCTTACATGTGACAGTACTGATATTACCAATCCGTGTGTATGTATTCAGGTATATATGTTGTGTATATGCATTTTCACACACAAAATGTCCTGGAGTGGCAGAAATTCCAGCATCTCTACAACATGTACAGTGAATTTATGCTTAGTATGGAACTGACATATGATATTCTGATCTTTGCCTTTTAATTCTTTAAAAGCTTTTTTAAAAAAAGTATGCCTGATGCTTCTGTAGAAGCTCTGCAAAAAAATGAGAGCTCAGCAAAGTGTTTGCAAGGAACTGAAGGCTGTGACAACACTTATTTAACTATTTTTTCCCCCCCTCTTAGTAACAAGCGACAGAGGCAGTTGTTGATATATATCCACTTCATTTCAAATTTTCAGTTGTCTTGGGTATCCTTCTGCTTTAATCATTTCTGGAACAAGTCCACTAGACCTAGAGAAGGAATGAGGTCAGCTCTGAGGTTCGCTGAAAGGTGGCATTTTGAATATGGACAAGGTGAAGAGTTTGTTAATAAAACACAACTGTGTGTACTTTTTGCTACCATAAAATGTTTCACAAAATACTTCCTTTATTCCAGTTAATATCCTTGTTGTGCAGAGATTGCTGCCGTGGGGCTGTAACTTGTAAAAATATGAGAGTTCATGAGCAACTTGCCATGGCCTTTGCCAAGTTACTGAGTTATATTAATAGCCTACTGTTTTATTACGATAGTATTTTCTAAGCTGTTGACAGATATATTAATGACACTGGCTGATGAATAAACTAGAAGTTGCAGGCTGAAATTAGGAATTATATTTGTAGACGAAATTAGCCCATAGGACAAGGGGTAATGGTTTTAAACTACAAGAGAATATATTCAGACTAGATGCAAGGAAGAAATGTTTTACAATGAGGTTGCTGAAATGCTGGCACAAGTTGCCCAGGAAAGTGGTAGATGCCCCATCCCTGGAAACATTCAAGGACAGGTTGGACAGGAGTCTAAGCAACCCAATCCAGTCTTAAGGCTGCTGAAACACACTCAGGTAATGAAGTCAGCAGTCCCTGAGGCTTTTTGTTATGTAGGACTTGGATTGGGAAAGAGGATTCACCTAAAATGATAGGATGGAAGCTATGCTATGGAATACTGTTGTGGAGGCAATTTGTGTCTGAATTGTGGTGGCTATTGGCATAGCTTTCTGCACCTCAGTGACAGATTCTGTCCCTTCTAGTTCATAATAGTGGAAGGGCAAAGGTGTGACCGAGAGACTGTGTCAGCAAAGCTTTTAAGTATGATGCAGTGTCTTTGAAGAACTGCCCTGCATCACATATCACAGGCAGCAACCTGAAGATCGTGCTATGATGTTGTGGAGGGTCAAAATGGGCCAGATTAGGCCTGAACATGTCCTGGCTTGCCCAGACATGTTTTTCTGCTCTCCCTCCTTCTGTTGTTGTGAGAAGCAACCACGGGAAAGGAAGACAAAGGGGCCTGGTGCCACCACATCTGTCCCACCTTGTTTACAGGATGCCTGCACATGTTTATACACTTCTTTATACACCAAAGGGTAAAAGTTGTTGTTTTATACACTAAAAGGTCAAAGTAAGCCCTGACTTTAATATGTTTAAGCTGGGCTAACTGCCATTCTGATTGGCTAATCTGTGTCCAAAGGCCCACTAAACTTGGGCTACATTGATAAAAGAGATGAGCAGGTAGCACAATGTGCTTGCTGCTGCCGACATTGCTGCCCTGCCTTTATCGTGCTCGCTTTCTGTGCTACTGCCTCAGTGCATCCTGCTGTGCTCTGCTGAGCTGCAAGCTAGCTCTGCCACATAATAACAAGACCTGATGCTTTGGGTTTGTCTGCCTGGAAACTTCTTCAAGTTTACGATGTTTAGGCACCAAATGCCTCCACATGATAGGCTTGCCTAGCCAGCGTGACATGGTCCTAAAACTCCACATCTGCAAGACATTCTGCCTACATATGCAAGTCTTCTGCCAAGACTGGGAAGCCCTGGAAGGGACACAGATTATAGAATCATAGAATGGTAAGGTTGGAAGGGACCTCAAGGATCATCTAGTTCCAATCCCCTGCCATAGGCAGGGACACCTCCCACTAGTAGAGGTTACTCAAGGCCTCGTCCAACCAGGCCTTGAACACCTCCAGAAGGAACCAGGACCAGGTCAGAGATTGTCTGCTTCTCTCCCAGCACCCCCGCTAAGAGCCTAGGAAGATTAGAAGCCTCAACAGCTGACAAGACACTGGCTGAACTCCCTGCAAGTGTGGGTACTGTCTGAAACTGTAGTTAGCCCCACAAGTCGGGAAATAATATGTTGTGAGTAAATACTCAAAGCCTCTTTAGCAAAATTCTGTAAACTCTTAAGTAAATCCTAGCCTTCTGTCTTAAAGCAGAAAGGAGCTTCCTGAGTCCATCTAGTGGGCAAGCGGTATCATTGACTGTAAGAACTTCTCTTCCAGTTCAGTTGAGTTTAGTGTTGTATTGTTGCTAGTTATTTGATATAGATTCAGTTATTCTTTCGTATAATGTTTTCATGACAGTTGCACAGAACCTAAATATTTTTAAAAATGACTGGGTGGGTAGCAAGGATCCTGAATATCAAAATTAATAAACAATATTAAATTTGAAAAAAAATCCCATCTCACATTCATTAATTGGACATATGGTCAAAGACCATTTTATAGGCTCAAGTTACTCCAAGTTCCTCTGGTATTATGGGTGGATGCTGCCCTTCAGAGAGAAGAAGAAAAAAAAAAAAAAGAAAAAACCTAGACTAGCTGAGAAGCCCTGGATAAAGCTTAAAGAGAATGCTGAATCTCATCTTTGTCCTCTTTCTGTAAGGAAAACAAAATTGCAGAAGTGCTGTGATTTTGGAGAGTAAGCACAGAACACTTGCATGTGTTGGCAGAAAAGACAGTTTCATGCATGCTGCTATTCATATAGTAGAAACGATGTTTGAGAGTGAATAACTTGCCGAAGGATAGGACGTCGAGGACTGAGCTGGACTTTTTTTGCGGTCACACCATGTGCCACAATTGCACTGTGCACCATACTAGAGTAAAACACAGGTTTTCCTGGATTAAGAAATAAGCTATTGTAAGAATAGTCAAATAGTCAGGTGCGTAGAGAACAAAAGGAAGGTTTGGGCATTGATATCTGTTCCACAAAGGACCGTTCATTTTCCTTGGAATACTGAAGTGCTCCAGAGTGTGGATGGGTCCTTATGTCCAGGGCTCTTACCTGAAGCCTTAATAGACTTATGGTTTCTGTCTGAACAGTGATTTGAGGTTACACTGTCACAGTATAACTTGGGTCCAAATGAGTCTCTGAAGGTTTGTCCCGTCTCCTAATAAAAGCAGGGTCAGATGTGGGCTACAGCCAGGTTACTCAGGGCTATATCCACTTTTGTCTTGAAAACCTCTAAACAATTTTCTGAATCTTCTTTTCTCATCCTTTCATTCATTTGTCTTATTGCTGATTTTTTTTCTCAAATGCCAGATGTTTTATTTGTAGGTATTAGGAATTCTCTGTGTCAAACTGTGAAAGCTGAATGAAGGAAGCAAGTCAAGGCACTTGCTTGGTGGGCTAACTAGAGTTGTGCATGTGCTTGCCCTCAGGATTGGTGACCTGATTCTGACTTCTCTCTCTCAACTAGTTCACTGCCTTTCAGTAGAAAACTACTGAAGATGCAGGTAATCTGATTATGGAAAAATCTACTGCTGTGTAGCAGTAGATTATACACTTAAACCTCTATAAGGCAAAGAAGCTATATGAGTCCTCAAAACATAACCATAATTCTCCGCTTTAACAGGACACCACCTGCTATTTAAGTCACTAACTATTCTGATTATTTTAGACAAATTTCAGTGTGCATTTTCCTTATGTCTCAGTAATGAGGAGTGAGTTTGTTGCAAGATCACCCTACTACAGCTAAATGTAAAACGAGTACTTGATTCATATTGAGCTTGGAGTTTCTTGTACTGAAATAAAACAGGAATACTCCCAACAAGTAAATACTCACACAGTAAAATCAATGCAAGTATGAGGAATGCTGAGTCCACGGAATGCATTATTAACAGCACATTAGTACACATGTTGGCTGAGACAGATAGGTAGTTGTGCATATGGGAAATCATTCTCTGGGTGTCAAAACAGTAGTGTGAAAGATGTGAACACATTGCAGGCAAAAGGGCATGACCCATTTTATTTTCTTTAAAAGTCATGATTCATTCACAAACCAGTGAATAGCTGTTCTTAGAATTTTACTGTCTATTAAAGGAGTTGGACAAGATTCTTCTGAATGGAGGATTAGTGATGACCTCTGCTCCTGTCAGCTTCACCTGAGCTAGTGCTCGCGTGTGTATATACATATAAGAAATCCTTACTATGCCTTTAGATTTCCTTTCAGAAATCTCAGATTGTGTTGCTTTGCCCCACTGACTTCAGTTTTGTTCATGTGCTTCTCCACGAAACTGACTTCTTTTCTAGCCTAGACTCTGTAAAAACTTCCCAAGGAGCAACCAGAAGGAAAACTGCTTCAAAATGAAATTCTTGAATTCAAGTATGATCATGTAAGCAACTAGGCAGAATTTATTTAACCTTCAGCTGGCTGCCTAACCAAGTTGAAATAATTGATAGCCCATCAGCAATGATCAAGATTGAGAGACTAAATGAAGAGGTGCCTTTCTTTTTCTTCTCCAATCCCCCTTCCCCCCCACCTCCCCTTTTTTTTTTTTAATAAGAGAACCATTGAGCTGGTAACAAGACTTGAAATGCCATGTCAGCTCAGCTAGCATGGTCAAGGAGCTCAGCTGTAGATGGGAAATAAAACTGTTAAGTTATGGCTGCCCTCCAATCAGTCACAGGGGTAATGATGTTTGGCTTTAGTCAGGTTATATGTTAGTAAATATACATCTCTCAGACAGCCTTTAAGACAGCCTTAAGATCATGCTTATTGTTTTATATAGATAGGGGTCAGAGGCTGATATATGTCGGTCATAGGCCGCTGAAATAAATTTCACAACATTCAGCAGGTAAAGTTAATCTCAATAGCACAGAATATGACTGCACTTTTGATAGACTATTCATTCCATTGACAGTGATGGGGCATTTTTTCTCTCTTAGGTTTTGTGCAAATCACTCAAATGCAGATAATTTTTTCCCTCCCACTGCCCTGCCTTGATTCTCTATTTATCACTACCTGAAGTGACCAATTATATTCAGTCTTTAGTGTGGAGTCTTGGCAAGTTGAAAACTCAAAATTCCATCTTATAAACACCACTGTAAGGTATATTCTGTTCAGCCAGAATACTCACAGGAACACATGAATCAAATTGGAAGGTAAAGAGATCTCAGAATCCTTTACATGTGAAAACTGAGTAAGAAATGTGAATTGTTATTTGTCTGAACTATAAATAGGTCTAAAATTACTCAGCTACTTCCTATGTGATCATCATATGTTAACTTTCACCCAATAAGGCTCATTTCAGGGAGCACTTAGACAGGTATTTCAAGCTATCTAAGCATGTGATTAAGAGATTTCCTGAAGAGCGACCCTAATTATCATTCTTATGACTTAAATAAGATTGGCTATGACTGCACACCTACTTAACTTGGGGAACAAAGATTCAGCTTTCCAAATTAACATATTAAAGGTTTGTATTTTCCTTATTTAATACGTTAAGTTCCTTCAGAGAATGAAAACAGGTTTTAACCGGTTATTAACAGTTTGCCAGGGACTACAGTTTTTCCACTCCTCTTGCTGGTCAGGTTTAAAAAGCATTAAGTTATAGGTCTCTGAATTCTCTATTATAGGTTTTACTATTGGCCAGTTATGACTGTTCTTCTGTTTAATATTTGATCAGTGCCTGGAAAGGGTTTCATCTGAAGGGAATGTATGGTCAGTTATGACTTTGGCATTTTTTTGTCTGGCTGGAAGTTGGCTATCTTTTAGCACTGCTTTTAAGGCTATGGAATTGCTTCTGTGTTTTGCAGCAGTGTGGCTTGTATTGAGTTTCAAAGCTTTAAATCCATACAAGGCATCTCTAATGTCAATGTCTCCTTATTTTCTTTCCTTACCTTTGCCTAATCACCTGTATGCTACAATCCAGTATTAGAATCAGTTCTCCTAAAAGCTCACTTGTAAAAAAAAAAAAAAAATTGAAAATATTTTTTGTTGCTGATTTAAAGACCACATCTTAAAACAATCATGGTGTAAAAAACAAGTCTTATTTAGGGCATGTCTCCAGCTTAAAAGAAAGACAAGCTCCTGCTGCTTTATAGAGATTTTATGTAAAAAGAGTTCCCTGAATGTGATTAGGCATTGGTATGAATTTTTTTACACCGATACAGCTAATTCCCTGAGGGAAACGCAAGTCATTTAAAGTCTTTAGCAGCACCTTTTAAAGCAGTGTACCTTCACATGTGCCAACATTTTTGCTGGCATGATGGCATCAGAAAAAAGTCCCATCCTTTCCTGTAACTACATGGATGTGACTGTTTAGTACTGACTATTAGTTCCATGCTGCTACAGATTCTTCTATGGCAGAAACCCATGGAAATAAATACTTGTATTGTTTCTTAGAGATTGTTTGAAGAAGAAAACAGTTTTGGGGTTTTTTCGCATTATAATATGTCCAAATCAAATATGTCTTCAAGGACTACTGATACAGGTAATTGTTTAACATTTCATGATAGGCTACCAAAGAATTACACTAATGACCAGAAAATGGAAGGCAAATAGTAAATTTCTAATTTTATGTAAATGATTTGGTAGTATAGGATCAAGACTATGCAGAAATTATTAATTCAGTATTTTACTGGGGCTGATAAATGAAATCTCAGCAATATCTCTGTATGGGGTTTCAGATTAAGCTTTTTATACTTGCATTTTCACTGAACAGATTTTCAACCCTTGTAAGGAAAAGATTTTTTCTTATTTTTCTTAGCAGTGCTTAACAACCTACAGCTTATTGTCATGTCAGAAAAACAATTAAAAAATATTAAGAAAAGAAGATCAAGAAAAGTACTTCATTAACGTGTTTCTAGAATTCAGACACCTTTTAGAATGCCAGTGTGGGAGGTTTGTGTCTGTGCAACCAAGGCAGGCTTTGTGCCAGGTTTGGAAGGTACTCTGGCAGGAATGGAACCTAGTAACTCTTCATAGCATGTACTTCTATATATATATCAGAAAGCAATTTATTTGTTATTTAACACAGAACTTAATGAAATCACAGCTGGCCAGAGCTAAGACAGATATGCCAAACAATCATTTGCCAACCTGTCCAGTTCAAATGCACCCAACTGATGTACAAATTTATCTTAAGGCTATGAAAAGAGTAAGCTTCAGCATTAAAAGCATTTATTCTCATGGTTTACTGTATAAGTTCAGTGTGACTGGCTTTAATATCAAGTATTCCCTGCAATGAATACTTCTGCCTATTCACTGATGAAGAGGGACCTATGAAGACTGGTTCATGTTTGTTCTCAGTAAGTACTTCCTAGGCTATCCTTGCAGGAAGAGTCAAGTGTGTTACAAGACACAATTTTTGCTTTTAATATCTGGTGGTCCTGCTGTCACTGGCATAGATTTGAAAAAAAAAAAATCAGCAAAACTATTAAAGATTTCAACTTAAAATATCTCTTGGAGCACTGAAAAACACACCCAGGGAGAAATTTCATTCTTTAACCACGTATCATTGTGCACACAATTGATCTTTTGGAATTCACTGGGATACTCTCTTGAATAAAGCTTTCCAGAACTGACCTCTATTTTTCATGCTCTTGGTTGCTGAAACATAGAGGTGTTTTTATTAATTAAGATGAATTATTCTGATATTTTCCATAGGCAAAGTTTCTGAAGGCAACTATAATATTATTCTCTGAGATATTTGTCTTGCCTCATAGAAGGTGTTTCATCACTGTCAGAAAAGCTCCCTGTGTAGCTCCCAATGAAGCCTCACAAACATTTCAGTCCCTTACTGGAGGGGAAGTTGATTTAATTGGGAGTCAACATACTTTTTAACTATCACCAAAAAATTAAAAATCACTATTTTATTCTTTTTTTTTTTTCTTAAATCAACTCTGGACCTGAGTATGATTAACAGGAAAATCTCTCTACAGCACTACAAGGAATAATTAAGCTGTAAATTTAGTCTGTGTTTGCCAAATGGGAAACAATATNATAATAGTTACTCAATCTGATGGGTGCAGTTAGTTCTCTTTTTACCTGATGTGTTTGTTACTGTGATACTTCTAATGTTGATTATTGTTAACTTGAACAGTAATTCATCCCAAAAATGTGTGTAAAAGTGTGCATCAATCTTGAGCCTGAAAGCATTAACACAAAGATTCTGAATTTCCATCCTCTTTCAGAGAAAGATGAAATTTCAAAGACTTCAAATTACTTTAATAGGACAAAGACAGCAATTTATAACTTCACTCACTTCTGAGCTGTCCTTTCATAACTCAGTATCAGTTACCTTTTTATTTCCCCCTTTGGTTTTGTGCAAAATGTTTACAACAGTGCAAATCTCAGAGGTACCTCCAAAACCAAGTTCATGTTTCTTGCTGGAAATAGTTGAGATTTGGTTCTGGTAGTTTAATTTCAATTGGTTTTTAAACCCAACTCTTCAAGCCAGAATTATAGTGGTACAATTTATAAAGGGCAAAAACAAAAGAATGTTTCTTAGAAAGAGGTGTATTTACTTTACCTCTCTTGTATGTCTTCATAATGATAGTGTCTAAATTCCAACACTTATAACAGCTTAAGGTCATCAATGAGTGACACAGCTGTCATGACTTGTGTCTCAAGTTCTGAAAATGCTTTGAGGTGAGTATCTGAGGCTACCGAAGGTCTAGTTTTCAGTATAGTTTAGATGGTGTGTATGTAGATAGATAGATGGATAGATATAGGCTTTATCTAATTTTTGGACTGATACATTCAGAAGCCCCATTTAAAAAAGCACCCCAGGAAGGAACTGTCCAGCTGTCACCAAAGGTACTATGGGTTAAGATCATGAAATAACAAGAAAAGGATTAAGGTTCTTGTCCCTGATTTGCATAAACATTCAGATGATATTTTCCACTTTTGTCCTTTTGAAATGCTCCTGTGGTAGCATAAAGTCTATAAATCATTCTTGTAACCCAAAATCTCATTTGCTACTATTAGAAGGCAAGTTAACAGTATTATAACTTTGGTGAAATTTGAATGCATTCCATGTTCAATTTCTTTAATAAGAACTGTAAATAACAGGCCATTCTGGAGTATAATAAATGATCCCTTCCAAAGTCTAATGATAGCTTACTTTAGTTACAGCCATCCTTTTATAGCAATTGACAGCTTTAAAAAATCATTCTTGCAGCATACACATAATTTTAAAGAGCTGAAATAAAGTTTTGGAGTCAGTCTGTTCATTTGTACAAGTGTGACAAGCACTAGGAATATGTTTGATGACCTGGATCTCATCTTGCATTGGGAGCTGCCTTACCTTTTGGGGTTTCAGCTTGTATATTGTATTCTCATCGCAGGTATTTAATATTCCACAGATTTCTTTTCTACTCAGAGTATTGCTTATCTTCATTGATGAAATCTCATCAATCAGATGCAGGTTTAGAAAGGATATCTTAAAAATTCATGAAGTCTCTGTTTAAAGTTTTCCTCTGAATTTGAAGTTTCTGAAGAATTGCATTTTCCATATTTTTACTGTAACTCTAAAGAATATTTTTTTGAAATTATTGTTATTTTTTTTAATTGTACCTAATCACACCATTTTGACAGTCGCATATTTAAAAACATAGGAAGATTTACAGTGTAACTGAGAAGGGAAAACAATGCAGCCATAGTATTAGCACTAACTGCAGCATTATAGTCTTCTTTACCAAGCAGATAACTATTTTCAGACAAACTAAGAGTCAATTGCTGTGATAAAAATAGAGAAGCAATAAAATCAAGTTTGCTTTAGAGAAATGCACACATCNAAAAAAAAAAAATCAGCAAAACTATTAAAGATTTCAACTTAAAATATCTCTTGGAGCACTGAAAAACACACCCAGGGAGAAATTTCATTCTTTAACCACGTATCATTGTGCACACAATTGATCTTTTGGAATTCACTGGGATACTCTCTTGAATAAAGCTTTCCAGAACTGACCTCTATTTTTCATGCTCTTGGTTGCTGAAACATAGAGGTGTTTTTATTAATTAAGATGAATTATTCTGATATTTTCCATAGGCAAAGTTTCTGAAGGCAACTATAATATTATTCTCTGAGATATTTGTCTTGCCTCATAGAAGGTGTTTCATCACTGTCAGAAAAGCTCCCTGTGTAGCTCCCAATGAAGCCTCACAAACATTTCAGTCCCTTACTGGAGGGGAAGTTGATTTAATTGGGAGTCAACATACTTTTTAACTATCACCAAAAAATTAAAAATCACTATTTTATTCTTTTTTTTTTTTCTTAAATCAACTCTGGACCTGAGTATGATTAACAGGAAAATCTCTCTACAGCACTACAAGGAATAATTAAGCTGTAAATTTAGTCTGTGTTTGCCAAATGGGAAACAATATTTTTTTAACATGGGGTCCCCCCACCCCAATTTCATCTGTCTAGATAAACATAATTAAGTAATGGATGATGGTTTGTTAGCATTTTATTACATGTATTTGCAAGGGCATTAAGAATAATCATAAAATGCACAACAAATATTATAGGTATTGAGGTATTCAGCAGTTAAAACGTGACTTTTTAAAATCTGGGCTGGAAACATGTATTCCTACAAATTAACTATTCCTCTATGCAGAATAGCAATTGAGATGCTGCTGTCTTAGTTGATTTACATACACTAATTGCTAGTTGCTATTAAGCACTTAGTGGTCACCTGCTCAATCATATTCATAAGTTAACATTTTCAGATAGTAGTTACTCACAAATAGCAGGAAACACTAAACTGACTTTAGATGTTAGCAATTCAATTGGATTATCCCTTCGTTAGGAATTTGTTTGCTGCTTTACTATTGAACCAAAATGACCTAGTGAAGCTAGTCAAAATTCACAGCATTTGGTGTATATTATGTAAATGTATGTGTATGTATATATTTGTGGAATGGTAAAAGTTTCCAGCGGACAGGGATGGAGATCAGTTTTTCTGCATGTTGTATAAGTCACATGATAAAACTGTCTCTACTGAAGTGACTCATTTATCTGGCTAGGAAATAATTATGCTCATATTTTGCTGCTGAACCTTTAAAGCAGATCGAATTCTCCATATACAGGACCTACAGGAATAATCCATATTTATGGCTGATATAGTTCAAAGGAAAATCTGAGCTGGCACTTGTAACATTCCTTGCAGCTGAACTTCCCCAAAAATCCATTTAACATCTTAGTTCACTAGCATATGGCTCATCTGTATCTTAATGGATGCACAGCTGACAAGTCAGAAGACAATTCCATAGACACAACATGCGTTGCCAGCCTGTGGCAAAGGGCAGCCATAGGCTTTACAGAAAATGAAAACTGAAAATCCTCAGCTGTAGTACAATGGATATAACCTCTACAGGCTTCACAGCAATGTCAGATGTAACTTCACGTCACTGCATTGTCCTTGATTCAGCAAAGTGCTCACAGCCAGAGAGAGACTAAATCATAGCAATGGCTCTTCGGCTTCTGACTAGGTTACTCCATTCAATACTACACTGAACTGAGGCTCTCATATGAGATTACTTTGGGTCCTATTTATCAAACAGATGTCCCCAATTAATAGTAGGCAACAGTGGTAAAAAGCCTTCAGTTTTACAACACTCTGACAGACTTTTTGATTCACTTGTCTCTTCTACTTTCATGTAGGTTTGGGAAAAACACTTCAAGTGTGAGACAGACAGCTCAGGAGATGGGAGTATAACTTTTGACATGCTGGAAAAGCAAACTGGAATTCCATTTTCTGCTTCAGTAACAGCATGGAGGGGTTGTTTTAGGAACAAGTTCCTCAATTTTAGAGACTCAGTTCTGTATCTGACTTCTGAAGATAAGATACTTTTTGCTGTTGTTATAGAGATGCTTGTCACTTGTCAAAATTTCCTGATATATCAAAACCAAGAAGCCACCCAAGCCTCACAGTGCTTTTCCTTTTAAGGAATTCTTGATTCAGTACGTTTTGTAGTTTAATTTTCTAGTACATGAAAAAGTAGCAAGAGAAGCAGAGTTTTACCTTTTTTTTTTTTTTTTTAACCTTTCTGTTTTAAGGAGTATGTTCAGACATAAGAGGGTCTTTAAGATCTTGCTGAAGGTATGAACATGGAAAACAGGATGGAAAACAGCATGAATACCCTGCTGTATGAGAGTGACAAATGTTTAGAAAATGCTTTTGAAGATAAGCAGTACTTGTTCTGCCAAGACACTTGCTCAGTTGAAGAGGCACAAACCCACCACTACTGGAATTTTAAGTGAAACCTCAGTTTACTCCTAGATGTTAGTGATTTTTCAGTCCCTTCAACCATGGCTGAAGGGACTGAATTCTGCTTCTGTTGTTTTACTGACTCCACTGAAAAACTGGAGTCCAAGAAGCCCTAATTAAGGAGGAAGGAAGTGCAAATGACTCTACAGGGCAACTCTGAATTTAGGACAGTATTATGGAGTATTTCTGCACAGCTCTGATGGTAAGTATCTTGCAAGAAGCAAAATAATAGTTACTCAATCTGATGGGTGCAGTTAGTTCTCTTTTTACCTGATGTGTTTGTTACTGTGATACTTCTAATGTTGATTATTGTTAACTTGAACAGTAATTCATCCCAAAAATGTGTGTAAAAGTGTGCATCAATCTTGAGCCTGAAAGCATTAACACAAAGATTCTGAATTTCCATCCTCTTTCAGAGAAAGATGAAATTTCAAAGACTTCAAATTACTTTAATAGGACAAAGACAGCAATTTATAACTTCACTCACTTCTGAGCTGTCCTTTCATAACTCAGTATCAGTTACCTTTTTATTTCCCCCTTTGGTTTTGTGCAAAATGTTTACAACAGTGCAAATCTCAGAGGTACCTCCAAAACCAAGTTCATGTTTCTTGCTGGAAATAGTTGAGATTTGGTTCTGGTAGTTTAATTTCAATTGGTTTTTAAACCCAACTCTTCAAGCCAGAATTATAGTGGTACAATTTATAAAGGGCAAAAACAAAAGAATGTTTCTTAGAAAGAGGTGTATTTACTTTACCTCTCTTGTATGTCTTCATAATGATAGTGTCTAAATTCCAACACTTATAACAGCTTAAGGTCATCAATGAGTGACACAGCTGTCATGACTTGTGTCTCAAGTTCTGAAAATGCTTTGAGGTGAGTATCTGAGGCTACCGAAGGTCTAGTTTTCAGTATAGTTTAGATGGTGTGTATGTAGATAGATAGATGGATAGATATAGGCTTTATCTAATTTTTGGACTGATACATTCAGAAGCCCCATTTAAAAAAGCACCCCAGGAAGGAACTGTCCAGCTGTCACCAAAGGTACTATGGGTTAAGATCATGAAATAACAAGAAAAGGATTAAGGTTCTTGTCCCTGATTTGCATAAACATTCAGATGATATTTTCCACTTTTGTCCTTTTGAAATGCTCCTGTGGTAGCATAAAGTCTATAAATCATTCTTGTAACCCAAAATCTCATTTGCTACTATTAGAAGGCAAGTTAACAGTATTATAACTTTGGTGAAATTTGAATGCATTCCATGTTCAATTTCTTTAATAAGAACTGTAAATAACAGGCCATTCTGGAGTATAATAAATGATCCCTTCCAAAGTCTAATGATAGCTTACTTTAGTTACAGCCATTCTTTTATAGCAATTGACAGCTTTAAAAAATCATTCTTGCAGCATACACATAATTTTAAAGAGCTGAAATAAAGTTTTGGAGTCAGTCTGTTCATTTGTACAAGTGTGACAAGCACTAGGAATATGTTTGATGACCTGGATCTCATCTTGCATTGGGAGCTGCCTTACCTTTTGGGGTTTCAGCTTGTATATTGTATTCTCATCGCAGGTATTTAATATTCCACAGATTTCTTTTCTACTCAGAGTATTGCTTATCTTCATTGATGAAATCTCATCAATCAGATGCAGGTTTAGAAAGGATATCTTAAAAATTCATGAAGTCTCTGTTTAAAGTTTTCCTCTGAATTTGAAGTTTCTGAAGAATTGCATTTTCCATATTTTTACTGTAACTCTAAAGAATATTTTTTTGAAATTATTGTTATTTTTTTTAATTGTACCTAATCACACCATTTTGACAGTCGCATATTTAAAAACATAGGAAGATTTACAGTGTAACTGAGAAGGGAAAACAATGCAGCCATAGTATTAGCACTAACTGCAGCATTATAGTCTTCTTTACCAAGCAGATAACTATTTTCAGACAAACTAAGAGTCAATTGCTGTGATAAAAATAGAGAAGCAATAAAATCAAGTTTGCTTTAGAGAAATGCACACATCTTTCTGCCTCTGGTGAGGCTGTCATTTTGTGTTCAGACCATGACATAAAAAGCAGAGACTGTTTCATGATGAACATATTAAAGCTTTTCATAATTAAAAGAAATTGTAAGATGAACTTGAGTTTGGAACCACAAATGGCTTGGAAGAAGAAAATAAATGCTCTTATAATATTTTGGGTACTTGTTGGTCCTGCTCTTACTCTGCTTACAGTAGTGTCCCATCACCACAACGTGCAGCTGTGTTATACAGAGGCTACAGCCACACAAAACTTGAGTTGTGCCTGAGGAAAAAAAAACCCAAGAGACTGAAAGTTACTTATTCTGAGCAGGCATTTTTTTCCCCTCAATTTTTGCTGTGTGGTCAGATAAATTCTTGAAGAGAAACATCTATCTTTGTGCTTCCCAGATTCATGCTACAGGCTAACCACCAGCTGGCACAGCCTGTATTGTCCTTTTTGCACCACTGTATTCTCCCCCAAAGTTTAACTTCACGATAGCTGGAAAGATTAAGAGCTATTCATGGAATGAACAGCCACAAAAGCTAGCCAGCTCTGCACAGCATAATGGGATTTTAATATATTCTTCTCATTGGCATAGTGTATTTCTGTGATAATTTTATGTGACAGCGTAATTAAACTGGAAAACAATGCCCATTTCCTATGTATTTTATCTATTTATCATCATTTATTTCTTTACTTTCTTGCTCTGCTATAAATATTATTGTAAGGAGAGTTAAATAAGTTAAACCAATGCAATTACTTTTACAGATTGAAATTAACTTCATATATCAATTTATACTGGTTTGTATACAGCACCTACTATTTGCCCTGTACAAATAAATGCATTTGTTGCGGTATATTTATAGTGTCACTATGGTTTCCGTGTTTGCACTCCTTTTGACTAATGTTCCGTATGTTGAAACTTGACATTTTAACAGTATTTTCAAACAATTTCATTCATTATCAAATAACCATTTATTATATTGTGGCAATTTCAAACCATTTACTGGACTCTCTAGACATTGCTAAACAATGATTTATCAAGGAAGGAGCGTGCAAATTTTAGTGCTTATCACAGCAAATATAAAAAGTAACATTAAATAGTGACTTGACTACAGCACTGACTGAATTATTTTTTCTTTTTTAATCTTGATGAGTCATATGTAGTAATAGCAGTTTGTAAATGCACTGGAAATTGAGGGCAATATTCTAGATGGCTCTGCTGTAGAAGGCTCTTTCTGATTTGTTCAATTACTTTGCACGTTTGCAGGATAAATTGATGACTCTGGAACACAGCAGACATGACTCTTGCTGCCTTTTTATTTTCTTATGGTGCCTACAATGTCCCAGATTGTCATGTGTGACAGTGCTTTTTACATTTTGTTTGCCCATAAATCTAACTAAATCTACCTCTAGACAAATCTGCATTGACTTTTGCTAACCTAAAATGAATAGCAGTGTTACAAAGAATTTTCACTTCTGTTTTTGAGAAATAAATCTCTTCCTTCCCAGTGTTCTAGCCAACAAATAGGACTGATGTAATTTCATATTGCCTGCAAAATGCTGTGCTTGTATCTCTATTCCCTGTCTGCCCCTACTGAACCTGAGATCCACAATATGCTTGTCAGAAAACAGACTGATACCCACAAACAAGAATGCCATCTCTGGAGGCATTTAACTGCAAACTTTATAAGGCAACAGTATTTGAGACAGAAATCCTCGTTCTCAGAGATCTTACTAATGGCTGCGGAGCTCACACATTCATCTCAACATTAAGTAAATTAAAAGGGTTCAATATTACAGGGAAGTTCCACAGAAGTTTCAGTGACTTGGGCATATCTCCTCATCTGTGGGATCTGTATATGGGCTATAGCTGAACAAATGTCATTCACATGGAATTGAAGTGATTTCTAAATCTATTGACTGGTATTGTTGATTTCTACTGTAGTAACATTAAGTAGCTTCACTGCAAACTAACAGCTTAACATCATCCTTCTTCAGAACAATTTTCAGTCTGCATGTTTTGCTTATGAATTGGGGTAATAAGGAATGACACCTTAGAATGGGATCTTTCTTGGCCAAGGTCATGGAGAGAGCAGAACTGAACATTGCACACAGATTTTCTGTATGTCAGTCTTAATTTGATTCATTACCTCCAATTCAGGAGCGGTTATCAGGACTGCTTGTTCTGCTAACTGCTTCCACGGTAGAACCAGCAAACAGAGCTTTTACTCATTAACCTAATAATGTAAGACTCTAGTTTAAATTGCCACAGTTTTCAACCTGTGCTGGTAAGACAGACTGTAAATTGTAGTAGAAAAGAAACCAGTGCCTTTTTTTTGTTCTGCAGCCTGTGTCATAGTATAGCATCCTCTGCCAGAAAGGTGCAGATATGTTTAGTATAGCCCATGCAGCCATAGCCAAGATGCATCACACATAGAGGGCCTTATTCATGCTGAAATGTAAAATCTTATTTGCTTGATGAAGCTTTTGCCACTCTTGGTTTAAAGACTTCAGGTTTCTAATTTTACCAATACCTACCCTCTGTGCTTAATCCTAGGATCTCAAATGTTCTGCATTTACTTGTAATGACAGTAGCTAATGTTTGGAGTTCATAGCTTCTTTAACTTGTGTTTTAGTTCACCACTCAAATTCTTAGTCATTTCTGTAAGAATTTTTGTAGGCTAGTGGGATGTGACTGAACCCAAAGTTCACAAGGAAAGCTCACCCAAAGCAAGTAACAAATAATCAATAATTAATTTTACCCCATAATAACTGCTTACTTGTCTTTCCAAACTTTGCATATAATGTTCTTGAATCACAGTAACTCCTCTCACACTAATAACTTTAAACAAAACTATCACTAATGTCAGCTAGGGCAAGATCAGGCACAAAAAGCTGGGCTGGAACCAATTGATTAGAATTGTGGTGCTGCATGATGCCAGAATAATAAAAGAACCATTACCCCATGTCCCTGCTTATTTAATAGGAGAAAAAAAATTGAAAAACAAAGATGTCTGAGGACCCCAGGCAGAAAAGTGTTAGCATTTGGTCATCAGAGAAAGTTAAGCTGAGTCAGAGCTGAAAATCTACTCAGAATCAGGTGCCTCAAATTAAAGCACATTGAGTACAGATGTGTCCACACCAAACATTCAGCTAAGCTTAATATATACCAATGTGCTTCCTTCCTTTTACTCAGTCTAAATGACAAAGTCCTAAGATACTGAGGTGTGCTCAGACCCAACTCTTTTTGACCCAGGAATTGATCCTGAAATGACTGATCTTGTCATTTCAACTCCAGCTTCTTTCACTCCATTAGTCTGCCTTTTGGAGATGACTGTGCCTTGATTTTCACTGGCTACAGTGATCATTTGGTCTCTTCTTCACCTCTTGCTATGAAATCAAGTTAATTTTTAATATTGTTTAATTAGTTGGTTAGTTGGTTGGTTTTGTGGTAAACCATATGTTACAATCCATGGAGGTTCAGTAACTATCGGCTATGAAGTGCCAGAGATCAGGCCACAAAATGGCAAACCCCATTTTAAAAATAGAATCAGTTAACAACTTGGCCCTCTCAGAATTCAGAAATGTAAGGGAAAGTTGGTTTTCCCCATAATCAAAGTTATTATTTCTATGTGGCCAGCGGCTTAGGTGTGAGGGAAGGAAGTCATCAAGACAAGCTCTTTGCTCGCTTAAGGAGATACATTAAGGAGATAATATAAAACATTAAACCAAATGACAGCATCTGTCAAAACTTAAGAGATTCCATCTCTGCTGCTACCTACCTTCCATTATGGTTTAATTTGACTCTAATTGCAAAAATGATTTAATTGAGCTAATCTTAAAAACAAACAAACAACTCTGATGGAAAATTAAAATTAATGGCTATTATAAAATCTAAGTATTTTGACTGAATGAAAGCTTAGAGAGGAAGGGCTAGGGACTGACAGAGAAAGCTTAGGTGGGAATTACCTGGGGAAAAAATACATTTAATACATAAATCAATAGAAAACAAACAAACAAATTAAAAAAAATAGTATAACCACTACCAGTGGAGGAAATTGTGTACTGATGGAGAGAGATAGAAAAAATAAATTTGCAGCATTTTAGCTCTAAAATGGACTTTAGAACTATAGTTTGTTAAATTTAAAAAAGCCAACCCAAAGCCCCTAAGAAATTACATACTTTGAAAAGTTTTACTGAACTACCAGGACTTAGGAACTCAAGTATTTATCAGCCAGACACTGGACAATGGAGAATGTGAGTTTTTGGAAGTTGTGAGCCTCTCCATATGAGATTTGTAGTTCAAAAGCTAAATTTGCACCAACAAACTAATCATACCTTTGTGATGTTCTTCCAAGTCCCTATTTGTGATAGAGACACTGCGTAGCATGACAGGCTCTCATCTGTACCAGATGGTACAAGTCCCTGATGAATCATGTGCCAGCTGTGCACAGCCAGAATACAACACGCTCCAACCACACTTCTGCTTTCGCTGTGCATCCAATCCAGCACAGGGAGGCTGCAGTGGCACTTGGGCTCACGAGCGTTCAAAGCAGCAGAGCATGTGTGGGAGGCTCTGTACAGCAGACATCCGAAAGGTGACGGCTTCCAGGGCTGCACACCGTGTTCTTCCTACTAGTTGCTTTCTTCACCAAACTTAACAGGAGAAAGCAACACAGACACAGCTCCCTTTCGCCCAGCAGGGTGGAAGAGCATGGTTTCCCTTCTCTGTGTGTTTGTGTTAAATGAAAGGTGTCATTTCAACATCACCCTCGTGCCCCCAGACTTGTCTTGCAGTGCAGTACAGTGGGAAATTCAACTACCCCACCACAGCAATAATGCCTGCTTTCCTTGTGCTCTTGTGTGCTTACCTAATGTAATTAGCAGTGTGTACAGCTTGCAAAGGAGAATAAGGTTGATTCTTAACACATGGTTAATTAAGATACTACAGTTAGCTATTTGCTAGGCTGGCTCAGGGGAGCAGTAATAGGATATGGAGTCTTTCACCTTAAGTTCAGCTATTCTTACCCCGAAATTCCCAGTTAGTGATCAGTAATTTCTCATTAACCCTGGCACAAGATGAATCTGACTCCACTCAGGCATGTGGATGAGTTCTGAGCACATGTCTGTCAACAAGGAGTGTCACTGTCTCTGATAATTAAATTTCCATTTCTGTGACTGAATAGCAGAAGCTGATGCCTCCCTGTGGCAGTATTTTAGCTCTTCTTTTTTTGTTGCTTATTTGTGGTGGTGGTATTGTCTCCAGATTCAAAAAGCTATCTTAAACTATCAAAACATCAGATTTAGGTTGTGAAGGCTACAAATTGACTGTTGTCCTTAGTACCCCTACAAGACAAATAATTAATAGTAATATAACCATAAAAGCTGGACGAACATAGTTTAAAAATACCTAAGACATAAACTATAATGAATCATGATCCTACCTGCACTGCCAAGAACGTAAAGAATCATTGGTTCTTGACATCATTCTCTTGCCGAAGGACAATTACCTCTTCTGTATGCATTGCCTTAATCATGTCAAGTTGTGCCCCGTAAATTTGCATGTCTCCCAAGGAAGCACAGTGCGTTGCCAGAAGCCTGCTAGGCCAGATCAAAACAATTTCCTAATGTATGTTTACATCAGCTTTGGCTCCTGAGCTGCTTTTGCTGTAGCTGATGAGCAAAACAGCAAATTCCCTCTCTCCAAACTGCATGTTGCATCAGGGATAGGAGGTGCAATAAGCAGGATATGGATAGATACATTGTCCTTACCAGGACTGGGCAGTGCTTTCTAGACTAATGAACTGCAAACAGCTACACAAATGAAACCACATGCTAGACATAAACACAGTCCTCTGAGAGGGGTTTGTTGTCACAGTCAGAGAGGGAGAAAGAAAGAGGGAGGGAATGCACACACTTACTTGTGATGGGGGGTGTAATGAATGCCAGCTCCCCTCCCAACTCTCTGGGATACGTGAGGATGGCAAACTCTCCAAGGAACAATTCCTTTGACTGGTTTGTCAAGGAAAGGAAACTTGTCAAGCTGCCAAGAATAAAACTGCTTCTGGGCTTAGTTTTGAATTTTATAAAGTGAATAAGTGAAAAACGTATACACATTCACTTCAGACCCAAGTCATGAATAATTAAAAGAATATATAATTGTACCCAGATTTCCCCTCAAGCTCAACCAGCAAAGATATCTTCTGTCCATGTATCAGGGTGCTTCATGTTTTTTTCAGAAATTGTAAAAAGTGAACTGAGCCAAGTATCACTGAATCCATACTGCATGGAAGTACGAATAACAGCCTGACCATCAGAACACAGAGAAATGCAAACTGAGAACTCAACATTTTCATATGAAGTAAGTTACAGATTTTCTTCATTAAGTGTAAATATTTTCCTGGTGTGATTAATTTACACTTACGTTGGATTCAGGCCACAAAATGATAAATATTATATTATTAACTCAGCATTATGGTAGACATTAAGCTGATACTGGACATGGTAAAGATCAGACATTTCTTATGAGGCACAGTGAGATAAGAATATTTACCATGTCAAAAATACTTATGCAGAAAACAACCTCAGAAAACAGAAGTTAGCCATACCTCTATATAACTATCTCTTTTTTTCTGAGATGGACAGGCTTGCTAGTACAAATTAAGGACTATGAGTTAACAGTATACAGCCACACCTTTGTCTGCAATTCTACTGGTGCACTGAAATTGTCTAATAGTATTTATCTGGAAGAGGCAGATGCAAGAGTTATCCTATATTGCTTTTATTTTCTCACATTATTCCCACAGTTAATGGGTACCTCAGTTTTCAACCAAAGTGAAATTTGCAATTAATATTTTTTTTTTGAGGTCATAATATTCAGCAGATACAGTATTAATAGCAATGTATGAGTACCTTTCAACTGCAGGTACAGGAATTTTATTTAAACTCCAATGAATAACATCAGTAACTTCTGTAAATAAGATAATAATTATATCCCATTCCATACACAAATGCAGACAAAAAGATTCTCATGGCTAACAAGTTAGCTCTTGCTGTCTCTCATACCAGTATGGTTGTTTGTACCCAACAAAATGTGATGTTCTTTGATAGGAAAAAATATTTTAAAACTCAAAAAAAGTATACACACCGAGGGTGAACAGATTTTCTTCTGTATGTAGGTAATAGCTGTGTCCTTGAAATGGCAAAGGTCTAGAGGTTGGTTTGGCTGTTATGAAACATTCATTGTATTTTTGTACTTCTCTAGCTGAATTCCAAACACAAGATCTTTGCTTATACCTAGACTTCTTTTCAATGATGTGTTTGTTCAGAGACAGGAAAAGGCAAAACATCAGGGAAGAGTGGTAAGAAACATTAAGTGGAAGTTTGCTTAGGAAGATCTAGCCCACTACAGAATCATGGGTTGTGTCTGAAGTAGCTCAGGCACTAAGTATAGAGGGATATAGAAGGACTGCCAAGGATGGATTCTGTACAAATGCAGCTTCTACATCTAACCCCACAGATAAGGTCATGAACCTGAGCTGATGCTTGGTGCACTTGAAAAGGGACATTTTTTATCTGATTGATGCTTTTGGGTTTTTTTGAGATTACTGGAAAATGGTTTTCTAATAGGTAAAACGGGAAAAGACCATGAAAAAATGTGAACGTTTTGTATTCTGTTGCTTTTGATGATTACTTTTTATGTAAAGGTTAATTGTGAATTCTGTCAGACGTGAAATCACGTAAGTTTATTTTTCCTACTTACAGGACAAAATTCATGCAACAGAGCATTATTCCTTCAAGTCTGTTCTCTTTGGTAAAGCTCTCGTGTGTGAAAATGCTTATATTTGCAATTGTCTGATGTTTAAAAATAGAATTATTCAACATTGCCTGGTAGTTGGCTCTGACCTCTTGTTTGCTTGTTTTCTAGGTTACAGTTGAACACTGGGGAGATTTCCAGCAAGATTGCGCCACCCCGCGGTAGAGATGCAGACTATCATGACACGAGTGGAGTTGGTGTCCTGAAAATGACGTTTGTGCGTTATGAAGATACCTCTGAGCTTTGCAACAACGGAAGCACATTTAGAAGAGCACTAGCAGTCCTCAATACGAGACTGAATTTTTCTCAAAACATTAATCTGCTAGGAAACTTTCAACCTTTTGACATAACTAAGATGTGGTGGCCCTTTATTACTGCTTCATTGAAAAACAAGATTATCTGTTGGATAATAATTTAAATCTCATTTTCTGTTTTAAAGAAGAATAGGACAGCATTGATTCAAAATCTGTACTTCGGCGCTTCGCAAATTCAAGTTTGCTGATTTAAAAAAAAAAAAAAAAAAAAAAAAAAGGTAGGGGAGAGGCTGTCCAGACATCAAACTAATAGGTAACAATTGATGCATGTTAACTGAGCAGCCCCTATAAAGCTAAAAAGGGCACTTATCTTTTCTGTAAAGCAATGTGCCCCCGTAGGAATCACAGACACTCTCATCTTTAGAACTGTCAGAGCCGGCTCATCCTGGAGTAGTTTCAGCTGTTCATAGACATGTCAAAGTAACAGGCTGAGATCTCTTGGCGCTTACGTTTAAACGCCTGGGGAAGTGCCTGACAGGCCGATCACGAGTCACAAAATCGTATCTTGGCTACTGACGGCTGTGGTGTTACGGGCATGGAAAGCTCTAAGCCGGTACCGGGCAGCAGTGCGCAGGCTCCGGCCGCCGGGGGCGAAGGGCCGCAGCTGCGCTATTTGTGAGAGGGGCTGTCACGTGAGTCCGGGGCCCGTGCGCTTCCGGGTGAGCGAGGGTACGCGGCGGGACCTCTCCACGGCAGTGGAGCGGGCGAGGCCGCGCCCCGCACGGTTTTTTTGTTCGTCTGTCTCTCGCCAGGTATGGCCGTGGAGGGGGGAGGCCGATAACGGAGACCTGGCAGCCGCGCCCCGGCTGGCCTGTGCGGGCACAGGGCGGAGCGCTCGGCCGCCCGCCGGTGCGCGAGAGGCGGCAGGGCTCAGTTAGCTAAACCGTCGGGGTCTGGGGTCCTGCCGGGGCACCGCTTGATTGTGCCTCGGGCGTTAAGAGTCGCCGCCAGGCCCCGCCGGTAACCGGCTGAGCAGGCGCGGGGGGGCGGGCGACTGGTGTCCCGGGCGGTGAGCAGGGCCCGCCGTCGCGTCCGGGCTGCTGCGGGGAGCGGACCAGGCTCGTCATGCGGCCCCGCTCCGCCGAGCTTCCGGCTTCTTCTGCAGAGCTCGGCCGTGTCCGGCTGGTGCTCAGCGTTGGGAGCCGTAGAGGGAGTTTTGGGCACGTAAACGTTAGACGGGCTCGACACAGCGCAGCAGCGCAGGCCTCAGCCCCACTCCCACTAACGAGGTTGGGGATTTGCCTTCAATGAGGGAGAATTGACCTCTGCTTTGTTTTGTGTGGCGAAGTTCGTGCAATGCCTGTTTCCGCTGTTGTTTTAGCAGATGCACAGTGCAGAGGGATCTTGGCAGAATAGTTAGAGTTGCTTTTTAGTGTAACTTCTAGTTGCCTTTTTTAGTCATTTTTAATATCTCAGCTGCGAAGGTAATTGTAGTAGTTGATTGTCTTGGGCTAATTTCTGTGCATATATAAATTCTACAAAGGAATCGTATGTAAGCAGAGTATAAATTCTTTGACTGCTGCTGACAAGATAGTACTTACCTTTAAATAAACCGTAGTAATTAAAAAAGTCATGTTCTGCTGTTGCTCTGAATACGGAGCTTAAATTAATATCCTCAGAAATGAAAGCAAGAGTGTTGCCAGAAGTTTCCTTTTTCAGTTGATCGATTTCTCTGTGCTTTGATGCTGAGGAGTAAAAGGATATGAGGGACTGACTTACAAATGAAAATCCTTGCATCAGCTCGTTGTGCGAACTTGCAAATTAAAAAAATGGATGCCCATTTTTAGATCTAGGAAGTGCTTCTTTGGGTCATGGCTAACGTGTTCACATTCTAAAAGCCAAGAGGGTTATAAAAACATTCAGACTTTATAGTGAGTTGGCCCGCATGGGTGTGCGTACCAGAAAATATCTCTGTCCCTTAACTTCTGGCATGCTGTAAAACCAAATATGAAAAGTATTCTTGGAGGCACCTCTTTAAAGTTTGAGCCTGTAATGTTACTTAATGCACACTTAGTTAATATTTCTGTTGAAATAATGAAGGTGAAAAGTAGAAAAAAAGGCCAACTTTTTTCAAAGCTGATTTCGACTTTTTGAGAGAACTGACTTCGGTGATCAGGTGAATAGTACAGTAATGATGTCATCATTGCAATTGTTTTGTAAAGTAAACTTTATATATTTATTCTACCTCAAATTCTGTGATTCTGATCAAGGACCGAATTGCCTTTGTGTTGAGTAGGCAAATGTGGCCATACAAATTAATAAGTCCTCTTAATTTGTGTTTACTTCTGAGAACTCAAGGATGACAGCATAAAATCCCAGTTTTTCTAAGGGGTCTTTCATGTCATGAGTAAAACAATCTCATTCTGTTTGTTTTGGGTTTTTTTTTGTTTTTTTTTAAGTAGCAGGGACAGATTAGCATCTCTGTTCAGCTATAAATTAAACTTTCTTTAAATGATAATCTATAAAGGACTTCTTAACACTGTTGTATTGGAGATTCCAGAAACTATTAACTAAACCAGCTCAATATTAATGAGAGAACTCCTAAAATTATCTTTCCAGGAAAGAAAAGAGAAGGAGAATATTGATGTTTGACTTCTGGTGCAAGCAGTGATATCCTTTACATGCAAACTTAAGTGGGTTTGATATGAAATGGGAATCCACTCATTAGCTATAGTGAAGATTAGTGACTTGTAGTAATGTGTAATTTTGTAACTTGCCTGTTGACTTAATTATCAAGGGAATTGTTGAGCACTGAAGTCACTGAGCAGAACCACATGGCAATCCTGGACCCTGATGTTTTTTGATGTGTTGAAGTTTTCTGACCTTTAGGTAACTTCCAATATTCCAATTCCATTTCTTCACCTAAAGTGTAAAGAAGTGAGCAGTGGACAGTAAAAATGATCAGACCTGCTGTTCTTAGAAACCATGTCTTTTTGAGGTGACCATGAGGGGTGCTAGCATCAAGTAGAAAGTAATTGTTTTTTCTTCTACATGACTAATAAATACTTATTCCAATATGCTTCATGTTTCTGGTTAAGTTTTAGATCGTTGATTTACAGCTGAATTAAATATAGACTTTGGCATAGTGAAAATGGAAGATGTCAGCACTACCACCTCAGCTCTAGGAAGAATATTCTGTCCTCTGCTTTAGTTTGCATAAGCAGAAATAGATTATTCCCCCACCACCCCTGCTTTGTAAGCATTTGTGTTAGCAATGTAAAATGTTCAGTAGTTAGAAAAGTGCTGACTTAAAATTTAACTTTCCTGAGACGATTCCCCTTCTTCCTTAATTATTCTTCTAGTTGACAAATGATAGTACTTTTGTGCCTGAGACTTTAAGTCCAAACATTGAAAAGAACAACTTAATCTTCATGTTAATTGGGATGCTGAAAACTTAAATTCAGGCTTATCTGATGTTGCATTTGTGGCTTGCCTTGTAAGTTGTCTGTAATTGTATTATATGGTGTTTAGTGAATGACTGCTTTCAAAACTACGTTACTAAGAAGTTGATGATGAAAGTTAAGTAATGCGAAAAATGTTTTGTAGAAGCGTCTTAACCTTTGATTACACATGAGTAACTTTTAAACTCTTTAGTGAAATACATGCAGGTAGGAGTTGCTTCTGCAATGAAAGTAAATAGATGTTATTTGGTATTCTTCAGAATTGTGGTAGGGAATCTGTTCAGATCTTGGGGCAAAATCCTACCTGATACTGTCTTGTGGGAACTGTACTGCGAATGTGTAAGAGTAACACATCCACCAGCACAGTCACAGGGTTGGTTTGTGATGATGAGTTGGTTTTCTTGTGCAAACATTCAGCAAGATAGTACCTAGGAGAACCTCTGTGCTGAGCATATCATCATCACAGTGAAAGAACAAGTTTCATGAGGAAAGTCATATGATTCAATCAGGAAAAAACCCTCTCCAAACAGCGTATTAGTCAAAAAAAGATAGAAGGAGAGCTGTGTGGACAATTGCTGGGGGCAGCTTGTTGGAGACTGTGCAGAGGCACACAGTGCAAACTACTGAGTGTTGTGTAGAGTATGAATGATTCAAACAAGGAGCATCTGACCATTAAGAAGAACTAGGTTACTGCCTTCCAGAAATTTTACTCTGTTTTGTGGGTGAGGGAAGCAGGGAAATACAATAAAATAAGCTTAAATTTTGGTCATTAGTATTTGATTTGTCTCTCGTACTGCAGTTTTAATAAAGTATTTTAGTTTTTTTTTTAAATTATTATTATTATTAATTAGTTTGTGTCCTGTAGCTTTAAGCATTGCAGGACATCTAAAAAACAGTCTGTGGTTGTAATGAGGTCAGGAAAACAAAAATTGAGATCTATTGTGAAAGGTGATCCTACATAACAGGAAGTGTAACATTTCATTTTTATCCATGTGAAAAATAATTGCCTGGCTTAATTAGCAGTATGATTGCATTCAAACCTTATACTTAGTGGTGTTCTGTGTCGGTTGCTTCTTTGCGTTTAAAAATGTTTCCTGTTTTGATCAGTGTTATGGGTTTTGGGGTTGTTTGGGTTTTTTTTGACATCTTCATTTAAGTTTTCCTGTTCCTGCCAGTCTTTAGACCCAACACAGTCAGGAGCATCAGCTGGCGTGGACTTGTATGTCAGCAGAATGGTTTATTGTGTTTCGTTATTGGAGATTCCTTGTTGCTGGTGATGGGTGAGCCTGCAAAAACACAGCTTGACTTGCACTTCACAGGGTGAGTTCTGTGAAAATGCTTTCTGAAATAGTTATCGTTGAAGTGTGGGGGTTGTGATGTTTCTTAAGAGTTGTGTTTTAGAGATGACCATCTGGTTTGGTTTTGTTGTGTGGTAGTTTGTTTCTTTTTTTTCCTCAAAATACACACTTTTAAAATATTTCCTACAGATTCTAGGCAGCTGTCAGGTTTCTCACAGTTTAGAGTTAACTAGTGTACTTCTAAATAATCAGATTGCTCAGGCTCTTCATTTTAACTGAGAGATGGATCTCTCTTTAGCAGGGCTTTGGAGTGTATGAGATCCCTTTCAGTTTATTGACAATAATAATTCTATAAGCAGTTTTATATTAAAAAAAAGAGTATGTAAGTCAAACTTTTCCTTGGGTTTGAGTTACTTTTTAGTTTTACCTAACACTGTAACCTGCTGGTAAGTGAAAAGGGTGTGTTGCAAGTATGGGAATTGCAATAGTATTGAACTAGCATGTTCTTGTATGCTCTTGCAGCTCCTTTTCAGCCCACTGTCCTGAAGACAAGAGGTTCTGGCTGATCAGGAGTCTCTACTAGCAATTCAAGTTGGCTGGAGAATGGAAGGTGTTGAGTTTAAGGAAGAATGGCAAGATGAAGATTTTCCAAGGTTCTTAGTTTTTTTGAGTGATTCCCATCAAATGTGTAACATCCAGAAGAAGCCATCTCTCTATCTTCACAGTGAACTAACACTCTGTAACAATCTCAAAAAGATTTCTGTTAATATAGTAGTCTCAAAAAGGCTTTGTCATGTTTCTTTATGGTCTGGAAAGGGATTGCTTCATGTTCATGTGTGATTAAATAACACAGGAATACCACTTCGAAGTTTCCAGTGTTAGTGAAGTGAAAATCTTTCACAGTTAAGACTGCTAGGGGTGCTTGAGCCTACAAAGACACTAAATCTGACTTCAGAGCTATTCTATAATGACAAGAATATGACAAGATTTCTTAAGGATGACACATTCCAGCTGCATCCAGAATTTCGGCATTTGTCATATCAACAGATTGTCACTTAAATGCAGCAAAGAAATTTTCTGGTGTTTTGGTGCTTTATTTACCGAATGATTGAATTGAAGCTATAGGTAAATTTTGTTGAGCATTATTCCACAGTGTTTTTTGTGGGGTTTGTATGGTTGTTTATTAGAAGTGCATATTTGTGTTGAGGTGGCTATTCAAAAAACAAGTTTGTAACAATAGTTTTTACTTTGTGCATCAGGCCCCTGCCAGAGGATGATCCTGTTGAGTCAGATATATTGGCCGCAGACGAAACAGAAAGTGAAGCTGGTAAGACCATTCCACTCCAGTCAAGCTGACTGCTTCCTACTTAGATGACTGTTTTAAAGTTCCATTTTTGTATTAGGGTGGGTTTTGTTTTGTTACGGGCTTGGGATTTTTTTTGTCAGACTTGAGGAAACAGCATTCTAAACCTCTGCATATGCAAATGTCATTATTATAAACATCGTGAAAGAAAAAGGGTTTAGAGTACAATATGAGATTCTTCATCCTCCCTGTGAACAAAGCTATCCAGGTAACACTGGACGAAAATGAATTATTGCACTCATTTCCTGACCTGTCTTAAACTCCTGATTCTGTGTTTAAGGCCTCCTTTGCTGCTGTCTGAGTTATGCAAGTATCTGTTCTCCGTCTCTGCTCTGCTCTTGTTACTAAGCTTATCTATACTCCAGTTTTGAAAATAGTTTGGTTTGTTTGCCTTTTTTTTAATACAGAAGTTAAAGGAACCAAAGTGAGAAGGAAGCTTATGGCTCCAGATATTAGCTTAAATTTGGATCACAGTGAAAAATCTATTTTGTCTGATGAAAGTGAAGAGATTGATTTGGATGATATAGATACTCCTTCAGAAAATAGCAACGAATTTGAATGGGAAGGTAAGTGCTTTGTTCCTTTTTTCTAACACCCTAAAATATATCTTCTGATATGCAGGTCAACAAGTGTTTTTTTTCAAGTGGAAAATAACTGACTCAGTATGACAAGAGTCCAAATACGAAGAAATTTTAAATAGATGCAGGGAATTTTTAATAGAGTGCAAGTCAGACCTGAAATGATTAGTGAACAGGCAGCATCATAATCACTGTAACTGCAAATGAAAACAGGTCTTAAATCTTTCAGGTGAATATCATTAGAAGTTAGGGAAAGTCCTCTCCCTTACAGTATGTTTTTAAGAACTAACTTTGTGGGGGGGGAAAAAATTCATGTTTTACGTGTGTTTATAGATGAGTTTTAAATAGAGGTGAACCATATAAAGGGATATAGATCAGATAGTCAGAAATGGATGAATTGCAAGACATAGTATCAAAGGAGAATTGAATGGTAGTTCTAAAAGTTCGCAACACCTCACATTGTCTTGTGGTGATAATGGGAAAAAGTCAGTAACCTTACAGTTTATATGCTGTCCAGATTGACTGGGAGTGGTGGAAAAGCCTCTATGTTTTGTGTCAAGGAGTTCTGAAATTACTTGATAGGAAGTTAATGTAGCTATAGTCACATGAGTGATTATCCTAAGAAACCAAGAGATGCTTTATCTTAAAAGCTTTTGCCTCTAGATTCTAGCAAATTTTAATTGAGGTAAAAGAGTTTTGTGTAGGAATTAAAGCACAATTTTAAACTTGCAGTTCGTGTTTTAAAGCTCTTTTGTGTAAGCTAGGAACTATTTTGTTGGCTAAACAGTTGGGGTGTTTATGTAGACTTTACAGCTAAATAGTATCTCTAAGTAAACATGTAAAGTGTGTGGTTTGGTTTTTTGGTTTTTTTTAAATTGATGATGGAAAGAGAATAAATTTGAGTAAACAAGAAGCTGTCTTTTCACTGTTAAATATGAAACACTACCTGCTTTTTATTCCATGATACCTTATAAACAGAGAAAACCAAACATTAAAAAAAGACATACATACTGCAGGTGAAGCTTCATAACAGAGCCTGTGGGTTTACCTGCGTAAAAGGATTTTCATCATTCTCGTGACGAGCAGTTGGTATTCAGCATTAGTTTTGCAATGATATGAAGGAAATATTCCGGATGTTCGTGTCTTGTTTTTAAAAGTGGCTGAAAAGGGTTTCTGTCTTTTCTTCCTTTAACGCTGCTGTCTTCATTTTCCTGGAAGGATAGTTTCAATTAACAGCTTTGTCTTGGGAGCTGACAACTAACTTGCAGTAGGTTTTTCTCGCTTTGGGTAAGGTCCGTGCAACAAAGTCAAGAATCATAATTTAATTGCAGAAAATTGTTTCACAAATTGCTGTCAGCATAAACTTTGTGTATATTGATTGCACACATGTGAATTAGATTTAATTTCTAATAGATTTGCCTGCATGTCTGCTTGCAAGGTACAGTCAATGTTTCAAATCATGCTTTTATGTAAGTCTGTGATCAAGCGATCTGTGTAATGATCATTGGAGTTAACCACTTTGTCTATTTTGGTGAGACTCATCAAGATCTGAGCTGAAAGCCTACAATTAAGCAGTCTTCCTATGTGAATGGCAATTCATCTTGTGTCTTAACGCAGAAAACTGTGGAATTCAGTAAATGGTTAACAGCCAACAGTATTTTGATAAACTACATAAAACCCATGAGATCTTCAGTTACAAAACAGGAACTAAGTCATCTAACTGGCTAAAGAATATTAAAATAATTAGATAGCAAAGTGGTTAACCAGAGTTGTAACTGATTGTCAGTTTACATAGTATTCATAGTGGATCTTCAACATGTTTTAACTTTGGCAGATGATCTTCCGAAACCCAAAACTACTGATGTTATTAGGAAAGGATCACTTACTGAATACACTCCAGAAGAGGAGAAAGATGATGATCGACGCTGGCGTATGTTTAGGATTGGAGAACAGGACCATAGGGTGGACATGAAGGCAATTGAACCATACAAAAAAGTTATCAGCCATGGGGGTAAGGATTAGTGATATGCTGATGAGAACTGTTGAGAGATTGTTTCCTTAAGCTTAGTTGGGGTCACACAGAAGAGCTTTGGGCATAAAGACTCATGTAAAAGTTCATTTCTTGCAGTATTTGGTTGATTTGAATTTTTCTTTTCCCCTCCTGTTAAACTGAGGTTCTGAAATGTTCAGATGAAGCTCCCAAGATGTGCAATAAGATGCACTTGCCAGTTCTAAAGTTTCAGTGCTACCAGTATGATTATTTTGTTGTCGTTGTTGTTTTGAGAGTGTGAACTATGAATCTACTAAGGCATAAATCAATTTAATGATTCTTCCTAACAGTCTGTGGAGTTTAAGATGAGGAAGTTGAGTATATAAAATGTTATTAAATATACTGAGATACTGATTGTAAGTACAGCATTTGATTTGGATCCAATTCAGCTATTTATTTATAAGTACACACTTACAGAAAACTTCAAGGCTTCTTTTTTAACTGAGTTACTTTTGTCCATGGAGATTAGATGTTTGTAAATCTGAGGTAACTAATGTTAAAGCTTACTTGAACGTGCTTGACTTTGTAGTCAATATATAGTCACTTTTGTCACTACTGCTGCTTTTTTCTTTGGTTTTAGGTTATTACGGTGATGGGTTAAATGCCATTGTTGTGTTTGCTGTTTGCTTTATGCCTGAAAGCAGCCAGCCTAACTACAGATACCTAATGGACAATCTATTTAAGTAAGTCATCACCTGCCTCTGAGTACTGTCTTTGTTTTCATGTTATGAAGCCTAACATTTTAATGCAAGGGCAATTACTTCTTTCTGATTAAGCTTTTAATATTTCACGTGAGGGAAAGGTGAAAAACAGAAAAGCAACTCTACTTCCAGGAGAAGGAAAACGATTATTAGATGTCACTCAACACTCTTGCCAACTTTGTTTTTTCAAGTGCATTTAAGCACTACTAGGAATTACTGTAAGATCCACATATCTTCATTTAAATTTTCTTGCTTGTCTCTGCAGGTATGTAATTGGCACTTTAGAGCTGTTAGTAGCAGAGAACTATATGATAGTTTACCTAAATGGTGCAACAACAAGGAGAAAAATGCCAAGTTTAGGCTGGCTCAGGAAATGTTATCAGCAAATTGATAGAAGGTAAGAAGTTCTACAGTGCTTTCTTACAGTATTCACATGCTCAGTGATTGGCATATATAGGGAAAAATGCTTTTTAATGTGGTGTCTGGTGAAGATTTAGTTAAACAAATTACTTGGAGTATTGAAAAACCTCCTCATAAACTAGACAGTTTTCATGGTTTGGAGTTTTTTGTTGTTGCTGGGTTTTGTTTTGTTGGGGTTATTTTTGTTTGGTGGTTTTTTTTTTTTTTTAAAGTAGTGGTTAGAATACTGAGTACTATTACCACACAAAATATCCTTAAAACTTCATGAGTTGACATGATAAGCACTTCATTGTTAGTTGAGTAAAAACATTTGAAGAAACTTTTCTTTGGAATGTTGTGTCTTTGTCATTGTTGTCAAAATACATCTTAAATTTTGATTATACATTTGCTTGGTATTTTTTTTTTTTTCCCCTGTCAGGTCAGTATTCTGACACTCCATTAGAAGTGACAACATTTTTGTGACAGTTGTGCTTGCAAAAATTTCTTACGTTCTTGTTGCCATGCTGCCTTTTTGAGTAATTGTGCCTTCTGTTTAAATTCTATAGGTTAAGAAAAAACCTGAAATCATTAATTATAGTTCATCCTTCTTGGTTCATCAGAACACTTCTGGCTATCACAAAACCTTTTATTAGGTAATACTCTGGAAGCTCTTTATTTTAAAACAGTAAAATCCTAGCAACTGTTTAAACTTCAAGAACTATTTTAATATTGACACACAAGTTTTTTTAAGTCGTAACTGTACCCTGCATTTGTTCTTCCACAGCTCAAAATTCAGCCAAAAAATTAGATATGTCTTCACTCTGGCAGAACTAGCTGAACTCATCCCCATGGAATACGTTGGCATCCCAGAATGCATAAAACAGTATGTCTCATTATTCACATATGTTCTTCACTGATCATGCTTTAGAACCAGTATATATTGTATTCAGTGATTGGTTTGAATGTAGTAGCTTGCATTTAATAAAAGATAATTCAGCTCAGATAACTGCTCTCTCTAAGAGGAGGATCCCTGTTTGAGCACATTGCTAACTGCAGTTTGGTGTGCAGTAGCATGGATAATCCAAATGCTTATGTATAGGGATTTTAACAGGTAGTGTCTTAAGTAATTGCCAAGTTATGGCATGTGAATTAAGTCGTCTAGGGATGAGGCCTCGCTTCAGTTTTCTACCCCTTAGTATACTAAATGGGCTTGTGAGTGAGAAATGTTGAGCATGTTGATACTGAAGTTACTTGTAGTGTTTTCAGTGTTTGTGTTAAAATGTGGAGGAAGTTAAATGGTGAAATACCACATGGGATGGAATTTGGTTTAAAAGTTTTGGTGGGAAAAACGCTTAGTATCTACTCAGTTGTAAAACTGCTTTGAAGAGGTGAAGGCATTATCAGTGTCCTTGATTCTCTACCCTTCCTTCCCTCCAGATATGAATACTCATCAGCACAACTGTGCTTTCAAATATGATGATACTTTTTTCTACAGCAGTAATAAAAGTTGAAACCATAGACTTGGGTCCTGAAAAAGACAGATGAAAGTACTAACAATTCTGATGATCAGCCTTTTGGAGGGTGTAACATGAAAAACCTAGAGAGCATGCATCACAGTAAATGGGAACTCCATAAAGATGGCACAGTCTCACTGTGCAGAGAGGCAGCAGGTCCATGTTTGGACCAATCTGCCCTCCCTCTAATGAGTAGCTCCTACAGTAGGCATTCAGCTGGTGTCAACTGCACAGTGTAACTTTTTATAAACCAGAAAATGTAGTGTTCTTGGGGCATGGAAGAACATGACAATGCAAAGCAGCATTGTGTTATCTTTTTAGAATATTTTTATTTTTCTACTGGAGCTTTTGAAGGATGTGTTAGGAAATCCAGGCTGTCATTCCAAGTCTTGAAAGACTGTTTTCTATATTGATGAACCTGTAACTGTTCTGCTAAAGCTGGACTTGGTTGACTTGCACAGTTAATTCTTGGACTTTGGAATATTGGTCTTCAAACTCTTTTGAATACAGACTTTAAATTTTAGTGGTGAATACTAACACTGTACAAGAAGATGTATTGAATTAATGTTATGCCATGAGTAACTAAATCAGTGTTTCTTGTTTAATGCTTAGAGATGTTGGAGATAGTGTGTTGTGTTTTTCTTAATTACATTAGTTTTAAAGTTGGTATGCTTCTACAAACTGTTGACACTAATACCAGTGTGCAGCTTCTGTTGAATTTGGCCTTCATGTATTATTTACTGAAATCAAACTTTTCCTCACCAAGGTATGAAGAAGAAAAGTTTAGAAAGAAACAGAAAAGGTATATTCATATTTTTGATCAGGGTTGCATCTAGATAAGATGATTTGCGCTGCAACTAACTCCCAGTTGAGTGGCTTGCACAAAGGAATAAGCATTTGTAAATATAAACATGCACTAGTGACTAAGTTTTTTTGCATGAAATTAATAATACTGCCTGCAAAGTGCAGTCTGTAATCTAAAAGAACTCACCCTGGGTGTTAAAACAGGTATTTTAATAATCTATTACATGAGATGCTCACTTGTAAGCGGATATATGAGTTCTCAACTCAGCCTTCAAGAGGCAAAAGTATGCTTCTGTAGGTTTTACTGTTTCTGTTAAGTCTGAAGGAAGAGCTGGTTTTAGGTGTTAAGCTGTAGCTATGCATCAGCAGAGATGCAATTCAGGAAGATGTTCTGAGTCTTGCACTTTGTGGTGTTCACGACCTTTTTAGTTAACTCATACAGATGCAATCTAAATTAATATTTTTAGTGCTGTTTGTATTTGCAGTGCCTGTGTTCCTTGCTAACAAACACTGGATTTTTCACTTTGCTAATTTTCAGTTTCATGATAACTATTCAAGCTATGGCAGCAGCTGATGATTTTTTTTAATGGATATGTTGTTTTTTCACTCTCACTAACAAAAGCAAAAGTGAAAGGTTTTGCTACTAACTTTGTGTTTTTGTTTGTTGTTTGGTTTTTTTTCTTAATCACTCTTCCTGTATGTGCCCTAACTAATAAACAGAGAAATAGAAGGCATGTAATTTCTGATAGTTATCAGGTGAAGCTGGTGACAAGTATTGGAAGTTCTCTAGAAATTATTCCAATGATGTGATAATTTTGCAGTGTGTAATCTAATTACTAAGCATGTCAAATGTAAGAACACACGGAAATCAAGCAGAACTGGTGTTCGTTCCTCCCAACCCCAAGTCACAGGTGTTCATAATTTGGCCCAATCCTATTGCAGTGCCTGTTGCATTCAGGAGGCAAACCTGATGCATTTAAAGGGCAATGTAAAATCTTTTAAAAACTCTCCAGTACTAGAAGCACTTTTTAATGTCCTTGTCAAAATATAATGTCCACTGCCATTACTTTTGTAAAAAATAGCATGCATCTACGTGAAACGTAATTGTAGAGGTCACAGGCACTGTTTGATACTGAGACTTCAGTATGATTAATTTTTTTTTTTCATTATTTGCTTTAATAGGAAGAAAGGAGGTGTCTTGAAGTTTAGTTAATATATTCCACGTCAAAACAAACTTTTCAAAGATAACTGCAGCGAGGACAAGGATGAGTTACATATTGGGAAGATGGACAGATAATCAACTAGGATTGTTGTTTCTAAACAACACTGCTGTGGTTCTTAGATCTTTATGTACTAGGTTCAGTTCTTACAGCTGAAAAAAAGCCCAACAGACCAACAAACCTATATCCCCTATTTATGGGTTGGTAGCCTAGAACTGCTGTCACTGGTTTGTTGGGTTTTTTTGGGGGGGGTTTTTTGTTTGTTTGTTTGGGGTTTGTTTGTTTTGGGTTTTTTTAATTAAAAAAGGCTGAAAAAGGCTGCTTGAGAGACTGGACCAGTAAGTTAGGCAAGTAGGTTGTTAGAAGACAAACTTGGCCATAGCCTGTCTCACTCTGTAACTGCTGTTGGTTTTAAAAATAGTTTGTCTGTGCACAACTTATTTTCTAGAAGACATAGTTAAGACTGTAGCTTACTCATATTGTAAAGAGGAAGAGTGTGTTGTGCAGGCCTGTGAACCATCCACTGGTTTCTGCAAAACATTGTGTTTGCTAGTCCCTAGACAGATTAAAAAAAGAAAGCCAACAAAATGCCAACAACACCACCAAAATCCCAACAAAACTGGAAAAAGAAAAACCACCACCAGATCAAACTAGTTTTTAGTGGCAAGTCTTAAAACTTAATAGAGAAAGTGTTACAGTTAAGGAGCCACTTAAGTTTTGTTCACTCAGCTACTGCTGTTAGCTTCTTAGCTTGATTACTATAAAGGTAATTCTGTGTTAACTCTGCAGTGAAGAAGTTCATCAAAGTAGTAGTGCTTGATGGTATTGTCATGTTACCTGTAAGCTTGTATGCCTGCTTGCATTTGTTAAAAGCACAAAACCTGCTGGGTGTTTTTCTTCTGTAGTAAAACTTCACTTGCTCTTCACAAAAGCTTTTTGTTTTGAATGCTATAGTTATTTAAATGGTTTCTTTAAAATTGTAAATAATTTCCAGAGGGAGGTAGGAAAGTAGCTGCTCTTTCTTTTTTGGGAAAAAAAAAAAAAAAGCATTACTGTCACAGCATTCAGTAAAAATCTTCATTTAATATTTATTTACTAAACATGAAGCTTTTACATGGGAAAATGTTTTCCTGTTAGTAAGTTGTGCTTAGTACATGAGCTATCAAACTCAACTACGTTTTAACACAGTTGTAATTTTGCTGCTTTCTTTACTAAGCAGAGTTGACCAAGAACTGAATGGAAAACAAGAGCAGAAAAGTGATCAGTAAGTTTGGAGTGAAAACAAGACTGAAGAATGTGCAGATGGAACGATGGTGGTTTTGCTCCATTTACAATGCATTCTCTGTGCGCATGTATTATATAACGCGTTGCAAAAGGTGCTTAACTTCTCTGGACTAGCAGGCAGTGGACTGCTTACTGCTGTATTGGTTTGTCTTGACTTCAATAGCTATGTTTATGTAATCATTTTATACGGCGAAATGTCAGACCCCCCTGTTTTCAGAGGATGTTCTTGCAGTTGTTTATCTGTATGATGCATGTTCTTCAGTAAAATATTTATATACCTAAATGTTAAAGGAAAGAGATAATATATATTTTTATGAATGAGCAATATATTGTGTACCTGCTGAAGGAATTCATTTGCAGGTAGACAAGGCCATAAATTACTTTTATAAATCTGTTATGCTGTAAATGGTCAAGTGCATTTCTTTGTCACAGAAACCTTAATTTGTTTGGATATTAACAACCACATATAATGTAGTCTTTCACAAGTGTGGAAATACTTATTTCTTCTGTTCACTTAGCTAATATAAACTGTACTCATTTACCTCACTAGAGTGAGTAATAAGGTCAGAGCTGGAGCTTTGATATCTTTTAGTCTGTTGTTCTGAATGCAAAACTGCAGTTCTGTGAACTTCAATCTGCTGTTCAAAGGGTTTAAGCCTAAACCATAACAGAAGCTAAACTCTTTGAATGACTAGTAAGATATCCAACCTTTCTCAGTTAGTTATGAATTTAGATTTTGCTTCAGTGATTCAAGGCTGTCTGAACTGACAGTAGGAAATTAAATAATTGCAGCTCTTCTGGGATGAATATCAATTGCCACCAGTAGGAGCTCTGGTCATACTCAGTAGAGCTTGGGAGTCACACAGATGCTCTAGCTGTAATATCAATTGTTTGCAGAGGTATGGTGAGTCTTATGCTACCTGTGTCATCCTTGTAGATGAAACCTCCATTTCCAAACCCTTGTTTGGCACATCATATCAGCACTAATTTCACTTCACAAAAAAAGGGAGTGGGTATTTCTTTTCCTCCACAAAATGGTAGTAATCTTGCCTGTAAGAGGTGTTCTTAGATGCATAACTAGTGTCTACAAGTTTATCAGGGCAACAAATAATGTGCTCACTGGTTGATGTGTTGTAAAAGGTTGCGGTATCTTTTGATAATCCTTGCAATTTCCCTGTAAGGACAGGTGCATGCAAAACCATTCGGGAGTTGAGCAATATAATATTGTAGCAAATATATTAAATATTCACTTTGATTTTTTTAATTGTGCTCATGATTTTGTCTTAATGCTAAAAATATCAGTTCCCAATTACACTAGAAGTTAGTGTTAGACAGTTCTCTTATTTAAAAAAAACCAAAGCAGTTGTGTTCAATCAGATTAGTATTTGGCGCTGCTAAGTAGCAGCTGAGATAGTTACATGGTCAAGGCTTATTACCAATTAACAATCTGCTACTGTCTCTAATGATGTATGTATAGACTCTGAGAGTGTATTTGAGTCAGATGAGGGCAAACTGCCCCTATGTCAGAGTTGAGTCTGCAGTTCAGAGACTTTAATCTCAAGATCTAGGTACTTGTGTTATAGTAGCTTCTGCATCACAATTTCAGAGATTAATATGCAGGATGTTCTCTTTCAGCAGGCAATGCTGATTTCAGGCTGCCTTGCATTTATTTCATCAGGTTTGGATCTTGCTTTGAAAGCAGAACACAAATGTGAATGGTTTCTTTGGGGCTGTCTTATGTCTTGCTTCAATTTCAGTGTTGAACCAGATTAAAGTTTCAGTCAGTGAATTGAGCACTTGGAGTTTGTTTGCTTCTGATACTTCCCAGTGTAGTGTGTATGCAAGCTTTCCTGATTTTTTTTTTTTTTTTTTTAACTGATTCTTTGTGGGTTCTAAGCTAGATACTAAGTGCTCTGATCATCTCACTTCAATTTTTTTCCAATTAAAAAAGTATTCTTGTCAGTAAAACTATCTTTTTAGTGAAAGGATTGTAGTTCTGCAAGTCCTGTTGCTTCCTATGTGTATAGTGCAGTGCAGAGCAGCCAGTCATCTGCATAGGCCGGTTTATCTACTGATGAGATTGGTACTGTTTCTTTTCTGGTGGCCAAGTGGTTCTATAGTTTCATGCTGCAGCAGTACTCTCTTTTGGGAATGTGCATGTATTTACTAAAGGGTTTATTTCTCCAATATAAGTTTTTTTGAATGAATATACAGCACAACAGATCTGCAGCTTGAGAAAGGTGTACTAAAGAACTGTTCCACTCTGACCTTTTGCAGCTCATCATCTAATGGTGAGGTGGATGTTTACAAAAAGTGAAGAGGTCCCAAAGATGTCTTGAACACAAATGGGTAACTTTTTGTCAAACTCATCTCTTCTGAAATCTGTAAAATTAAAAAGATAATATATTTTAATATTTAAAACCATGACAAGTTGGAATGTCATACTTTAATAAAAGTTATTTTAAAACTTGAATCACTTTGTGATAAACCACAGCACTGCAGGGCATTCCTCATTCAATGGCACTTCCTTTTAAAAGTACAACTCACGTTGCTAGAACGCAGTTTGAGCCCTGTCAGAAAAGAATTTGAGTCACTAAGTTACCTTTGATTTGGAGGTTTCATTAGCTTATTTATATATATGTGTTAGTAACTGAAAGATGTTTTTGGGCCAGGGGCCTTTCTCTGTGTGGATGAGACATTTTGTAAATCCATTTCTACGAGAGAAGTGTTCAGAAGTGGCAAAGGTGTTTTGCAGAAAGTGTCATTAAAACCTAATGTGACTAGATTGCTTGGATGTTCTGTGTAGAATGGCAAGGCCATGTTGTGTAGGAAAGCTGTGGAAATCAGTATGTAAGAATTTAGTGCTTTTAGATGGAAGGTTTTGAGATGCTGGGATGTGAAAATGGAGAACTTTTTGTTTCAAAAAGTCTAGTTTGAATAGTATGTAACCTTGTTTGTAACAAGGCAGTTTAGTGTGGGGTGTGTTTTTCCTTCTTTTTGAGTGAACAGGTGAAGAGTAGTACTCCTTGCTGTGCGAAACTTTGAGAAACAGTAGTTAAACTCTGAATTGCACTCGATATAGCCTGTAATTGTTTGCATGTTTCAGCAAGTTTGTTGCATCATAGCTTAAGTCCTCTGATATCTTGCAACCTTTCACTAGTTAGTGTCAGACTTCAAGATTAGATTACATAGTGGTAACAAAATCTATGAAATTACCTTGAAGTGTGAAGGGAGGAGAAGGTGGCATTGGTGCCTAGTCCTATGTCACCTTCACTGATGTCTTCTACTCAAATGTTGTAGTTAACTGAAAACAATGGAACTACATTGTGAATAGGCACTTTCAAAACAAAATTTGTCACAAGAAATTAGTTTCTTGGTGAGAAGGGCTTTTCTTCTAGTGTCAAGTTTTTGTCTATGTATCCCACAGATTTATACAGTATTTATTATGAAGAAGGATGACTTAAATGCATCTCTTTAAAAAAGCTGTTGTCTTTGGAGATGGCTTTAATTCTCAAGTCATTCCAGTCTCCCTCACTGAAGTCTCATACACAGAGCAGAGGGATAATAGCTTGCATGCTTTTTGTAATCACAGAAGTCTTACAAAGCTTGCATTGTGAACTCTTGTTCAGTCCTTGTGGATGCAGGTCATTCTCTAGAGGATTTGTGTCACTGGTTGTTGGAGATGCTTGAAATAAGTACTTTAATGACACTTTTTTTAAAGATACCTGGCTTTAGTCAGACTAGCACTCTGAAATACAAAGAATGTTTAAATATCCATATTCTGAATGATAGATGTTTGCAGTTTCCTAGCTTCAGAGCTCTAAACTGAACTACATTGTTTCCCTTATCACATCTTTTTTCCCTGTTTTGAGCTAACAGGAAAAAGGGCATTTGTGGCACAGAGGGCGCAGTCATGTTGCGGTTTTTCATTATTCCCTAACAAGCATGACTGAGATTGGTGAAATTAAAAACATTCTTTGGTCAAAGAGATCTCTCTTGTTTTGCTGTTTTCACTGCCCAGATTGCTCTGATGTAAACACCTAGAGTTCTGGGGTTTTTGTTTGTGGGTTGTGGGGTTTCTTGTGTTTTTGTGCTGTTCTGGGTGGGGTGTTTGTGGTGGTTTTGTGGACTTGTTTGTTTTGTGTGGGGGGGTTTTGTTTGCTTCTTTTGGTGTTCTGATTTTTGTCTTGATTTGGGGCGCTTTTTTTTGAGCATTAAGCATGATCTGGGGAGAAACTGCTGGAGTGTTTTCAGAAAATCAAGTCTTTATCATGCTCCTTACTCTAGCGTGCACAGCTGCTAGTTAATATTTATGGCATGGAATTCCAGGTTAATAATTATCAAAAATATTATTGAAAGACAGATGCTTACTTTCACAGTGACTCTGCAGTGTTTCTTGGTCATCTGAAAAGCCTTTTTATCAAAAAGAAAAGCTTAAGGATTAAGACATTGTCTGTAATTATCAATAGACCAGAGATTCAAGGATGTTAAAGTGGAGAATTTTTGGTTCTAAAAAGGTTACAACTAGTTAGAATAATGTGTGACCTCATTCCTAGCAATGCAGGCTAGCATTTTGTGTGATACGGGAAGCTCCACCAAAATGGAACTGCAGTAGTCACACCAAAATACAGGTTGTGAATCATGTAAGATATAACTGGCTTTAAATTGCTATTAATATTTTTCACTGTTGTGACTGTTTTCTGTTGTCCCTTTAAAGCTATGCTAAGTTCAAGGCTCCTCACCTACCTCTTAAGAATGCTATGATCCTTTCTTTTTAAATGCTCTTGTTTTCTCTTTGTTCCAAGGTGTCACAGAGTAATATGATAAACGTTATTTCTGAATGTCCTAGCTGTTCATACTTACGGGAAACATTTTAATTAGGGGGTGGGGGGGAAATAAATGTTATATGCAATGATTACCTTTGGAAAAGGTGTGAATGTTTTATTTTACTGCTTACGAATATACTGATCAGCTCAAGTCTTTTGTGGCTGCATGCACCAACAACTTCCTCTGAAAAACATCGAATTTATATTTGGCCTTACAGGTGCCGGGTCGTGGTGCAGTTTATTATTTTGAAGCTAGTTTGGAGCCGAGTGTACAGGGTGGAGCGTAAGGTTAGAGGGAAGTTAGCTTCGTGGCTGCAAGAGCGCGTGGATTTCGGTCACTTGCATAGGCAAAAAAAAAATCTTCAGCCGGAAGTACAGGCCTCTGACCTGCCCCTTCGTTACCCCGAACTCGCCGCAGCACCAAGGCGTCGTTTAAAGGATGTGTTGGGGGTTGCTGCGGCACGGCTCGCGGAGCCCTTCACCCGTCTCCCGCCCTTGGAGCCGGGGGACTGGTGGCCGTGCTCAAGGCCGCGGTGCTCCGCTGCCCTTCCGCCAGAGACGAGCTCTGCACTGGGGGCCGCCTCCGAGGGCGGGATGAGGCCGGGCCCCGGCGCTGCCCTCGCCGTTCCGCTTCCGGGCGACGGGACGGCCGAGAAGGGGCCCCTACCTCTTCCGGCCGCTCGGAGCTGGTGAGGCTGGGCCCGCTGGAGGGGGCTGCCCCAGGGTTGGGCCCAGCGGGGCAGCGCCGTCTGCGCGGCTGCCTCTGCCTGCGGCGCGGGCTGCCCGCACAGTGCGGACCGGGGCCGTTCCTGGCCGCAGCTCTTGTGCGGCGGTGGACACTTCTCCCGAGCTTGCGGGGGCCCTGGGAGGCGGCGCGGGCCGCAAGGCCTCTGAGGCCCCAGCCCTTGCCTGAAATTTCAGTCCCGGTGCCGCGCGGGGACGGGGATCAGTTTGGGCGCGGGCAGGAACGGCCCCTGCCCCGCGCGCGCACTGCCGGGCACTAAAGCCTGTGCATGTCGGTCTGGAGCCATCGAGCTGCCGTCCTGGGCGCTCGGCCTGCTAAGTTCTTTGTGCTCCTGTGCGCTCGTAACTGCCCGTCAGCCTTTACGGAGTGGGCTTTTGACTGCGGTTTGTTCTTGCTGTGTATCTTAAGGGCTACGTTATGTTTTTTAGGATTTTTTTATTATTATCGTTTTATTTTTTTAAAATGAGAGCGAGGGCATAGCAGGTGTCCGGAGCCGTGGATGATCAAGAAGGTGTCCAGCCCGTCTCGGTGAGCCATGGCGTACCAGCTGTATAGAAACACAACGCTGGGGAACAGTCTTCAGGAGAGTCTGGATGAGTTCATACAGGTGTGTGTGTGTGTGTGGTTTAGCTTCTGGGCAATTAGCTTAATCAAGTGAGGGTCTAGGCATTCAAACGGTGATCTGGTTGCTGTGTCGGGGTACTTGCCAGTGTTGGAGAACCTACTGATTGAAATCAAAAACTACTGATACTCCATTCACATGGGAAGTCTTGTTCTTAAAACATTTTCCTTCATCTAGGACGTTGTATAAGTGGCGTAATTCTCTTGTTGTGTGGCCCAGTAAACGCATGGCCAGATTAATCGGGAGCACTGGGATCAATTTCCTGCTCCTCTGATTGCTTGTAGTGAACATTCATCAGAAGAAAACTTTGTGTCGTACAGCAAGTCATTTTAGCACATCATTTCTTCCTCCAGAGTTAAAACGGGACAAGGGACTTAAACACAGGAATGCAATACTTCTGTAAATTGTACTTCTAGAAATCTGCCTTCATATGAAGTTTCCAGTTTTCAGTTTTTTCCTGCATTTTTTGAATTTACTTTGAAACAACTCTAAAGTTTTTCTATTTTAAATTACTTCAGTCGCAGCAGATCACGCCTCAACTGGCCCTTCAGGTGCTACTTCAGTTTGATAAAGCTATAAATTCGGCACTGGCACAACGAGTCAGGAACAGAGTCAATTTCAGGGTAAGATGACAACATAAGTTCTTCAGAAGGTAGAGTAACAAAGGATCCATGCAGGGTGTCATGAAAAGCTATGTGCTCTAAGCAAAAACTTATGAAGCTCTTCTTTTGACTCTGAAATAACTGTCTGTTCGCATTTATATTCTGCATGCAGTTGTAAGGCCTGTTATGTTCTTGCTCTGCCAGGCATCTTTTGATGGAGTACAAAAATAAGAAACGGTTTTTCTGGGCAGATGAAAACGGAAAGGGGAAGAGGAAAATGCTTCCATGGGTAGTATTGCCATCTTCAGTGTCTTGCAGATGGGGAGACTTCTCTTAGTTGGACCTGGCAGAAGTAAGATCAGGCCAGATTTTCAGCAATATCAGTTTAATGTGAAGAGAGACTAGAGAGTTGTAGATCTGCCCTTAGGCAAGTTGGTGGATTGTTCTGCAGCTATTTTCTATAGGTGTGGTAGAAAATTGGGTTGCTTTTCTTCCCCTCCGCCCCCCTTCAACCACCCTAATCAGTGTTAGCTAGCAAATTTTTAACTGTCACCTTGTTTGAGGAAAAATAATAGCCCAAACCAAGTTACCCTGTTAACTTGTGTCCTAATACTTTCTCTACAATCGATGCAAAATATATTAATGAATTAGCCAGGATTTTACTTTTAAAAACTGTATAGGTTGTTTAAAAGACCGTAACTTGTGTAACACAGAATGTGCTTTGTGCACTTAAGATGGTATAGAAAAACGTTCAGAATGTGCTTAGTGGATAGATTAGAAAGTTGTTAGTTAGAGCTTAAGTTCATAAATTCGTAGATTCTGCATCTGTTTATCAGAATATGACTTCAAAATATGTGATGATGAAGGGCAAAATATTCTCAGTGATACATCAAACATAAGGGATGTCTCTCTGTCACATAGGTTTGTTTTATCGTTATTTTAACTTTTTATTACAGTTGAGGAATTCACTACTGTGACTGATTTTTTTTTTTTTTTTTTTTTGGCGGGGGGGGGGGTTTGTTTGTTTTGGTTTTTTCCCTATGGCCCATGTTTTAAGAAATCTTATATTGGTCCTATATAATTAGAAATGTTGTAAATGATCTTAGCGTACTTGTGAAGCTTTCTCTTGGATAGACTGTAGTCACTACATGGTATTGAACATTTCAGCCACTAGAGGATATTTAAATCGCAGTTTTCCTTAGAACTGCTTGCTGGCTAAGTTTGTATGCACTCAGGTTCACAACTGGCTTTGTAGCAAGCCTGCCACTAGAAGGTACATGAGTCAGTATACAGTAAACATCATACTGTGTTACTTTTGGGATGCACCCTGAAGAAAATATCTGGTTTTTTTTTTTTAAAGGGGTCTCTGAATACATACAGATTCTGTGACAATGTATGGACATTTGTACTCAACGATGTTGAATTTCGGGAGGTCACTGAACTTGTGAAAGTGGATAAAGTGAAAATTGTAGCATGTGATGGAAAAAGTAAGTATGGAAATGAATATAAATAAGCTGAGACATGAGACTTGGTCAGCTATAGAAAGCTTTGACCAAATCTGTCTTGACGAAAGCTAGACTGATTTTATTATTCAGACAGAAGTAGGCCTCTAAGCTCCCTTTTACCTATGATGAGACATGAAACAAAAGCAAGCTAAATGCTTCCCGAAGCCAAAGCAGTGAAATAGGAATGTGTCTGATACTGCTCTGCATCTGTTGTTGGGAAGTACATACTACGAGAGTGATTAGAAAGTCAAAAGTAATCCTAACCAAATTAGTGTGGCGATGTTTCTAGTATTAATCTCTTTAATAGAACAGCACCGTGTTTTATTGAATTCAAGGAGTGCTTCACTAATCTAATCTGAGCAAATTATTGTCTGAGAAGATATTTGAAGCAGTTATCTGCTGAATGTCATAGTAGGGTACCCAAGCACACAAGAAGCTCATGCTAGCATTTGCACATAGTATTTTAATATTTCTGTATTGCTCAACAAGCTCACTCCATGTACATTGCTTATGGGTGTTTTTGATTCCGTGAGCTGCTTGATTGGATTATGTTTGTTGATATTTCTTTTAAATTCCCTTCCCAGGACAAGTAATTTAGTGGCTCTTGTGGCAAGGTGGTTTATAACTTTTAAAACCATCCATGTGGCCGAATATTGCTAAAGATACGCAAAATGGTGCCACTTGTGATGCTAAAAGGAAGAACTGCAAATGGAGAAGGCTTAATTTAAATACACACTAGACCTCTGAAACAGGTTGTCCGTGGCTTGCTGATCTTGGCATAATTACAGTAGTCACTTCAAGAGTTGACAGAATTTATTGTTTGCTCAACTTTTGCTATTAGCCAAGCATATAATCTTACTCTGTTTATTTTTTGTGTGCTTATAGTTAGTAGAGGAAACCTTACTTTCCAAGTATTAATTGTTTTCACTTCTGATAAAATATGTGGATAAGATTTGAAGAACTAGGTGATTTGAGGTCGTTATTAACATTGCAGCCTTTTTTTTTTTTTTCTTAGAAGTTGACTGGCTAAAGGAGTGTAGTAAACTCTGACTTGTTTCTGTCCATATACAAGTTACCTTTTTTTCCCATAGCTTGTAAGAACAAGAAAGCAGTAATGATGGTAATACCAGAAGTTGAACTGGTGTTGATTGGTGCTTCTGAGTAAAGTTCAGAACAGAGAGTTGCTCTCAGTTGTTTTGTGAAGATGATGCTCGTTCTTGCACACACTTCAAAGTGCAGGTTATGCAAAGCGTCCAAATCTCTCTCCTTTTAGTAGAAAATGTGATTTAGGCGTATGCACAGCCCTCAAGTTTTGTGCTGGCTCTTTCCAGTGTTCCTGACTGAAGTGAAATGGCACAAGCAGTTCATGCATTGCATCAGTTGCAGTGGAGGGAGTTGTGTAGGTACAGAACATGTTCTAAAATGCTTGAGGAATGCTTTGTAGCCTGAGAAGGTATTAGAGGATGGTATTGGTGCTCCTTACTTTATGCTGCACTGTAGTGGGGATATGTATTACTCACACTTTCTTTTTTATTTCCTAGATACTGGTTCCAACACTGCAGAATGAATAGAACTGTGGTTTGTCTGCAATATGTTCTGTTGATATGCAGCACTTTCTGGAGAGAAGCATGGAAAGGGACTGTGTTCGTATTTAATTTTTGTGATGCAGATATGAGTTAATCCATACTAGAAAGCATCACAGAATGACAGCAGAAGGAATACCTGTAGCATTTCTTCAGTTCACCTTATAGGGCATGAATACAATGTTACTTTTTTTTTTATTTTTAGATACAACAGATACTGTTGCTTCTTTTTGTTTAAAATAATTTCTGTAATAAACTTTTATTTAAAATCTTGTGAACGAGTGATCATTGAAAAACTTTGTTTAAAGAGAATCTTTAATATAGTTTTCCTGGGTTTAAGTCAGCTGGCAGCTGAGTCCTGGCAGAAGTTAGTGTTGCTTTTGTGTATGTGAAGTAATAATATGAATAAGGATTGCTTTGTGGTTTCTAAAACTTCTGAAACAAACATTCACACAGGTCTGGTGTTCCTACTTTTTCTGTTTTTATTTTTCCTGTATTTTGTTCGAGAATACTCTGTCCTTAACTTCCATTTCCTCTCTCTCTCTTATAGTGTGGCCTTGTTTCTAAAGTGTCTTTTTTTGTGTGTGTTTTTGGTCGTCTACGGTACTTGTCGTATTAACTCTGCTTTCTCTTTAGGGAACAGCTCTTGAGGCATACTGAGCTGTGAATAACTCTTGAGAATAACCTCGATGTCTAGAATTGATCTAGTGATGCGTGGGGCAGTATCTGCCTATGGAATGCTGTCTGCTTACTGCGGAACAGAAGCTTGCCTAAACTTCTGGAGGAATTAATTCCTGCAAACACCACAGTTGTTAACACAAGCCCCAACACTAACTTGGCAGCAGTCATGTTTTTTCGCTTTAACCACATCTCTGGGATGTTGGTTGTCCAGGCCCTGGATCTGGTACCTCTATGGTGTCCCAGGTTGGGAA
>WBNM01031303.1:4353-25991 GCA_013399055.1 Ramphastos sulfuratus | reverse complement strand
ACAAGGTCTTGTAATGACAGGACAAGGGGCAATGGGTTTAAACTGGCAGAGGGGAGATTTAGACTGGATGTCAGGAGGAAGTTCTTTACAGTGAGGGTGGTGAGGCACTGGAACAGGCTGCCCAGGGAGGTTGTGGCTGCTCCCTCCCTGGTGGTGTTCAAGGCCAGACTGGACGAGGCCTTGAGTGAGCTGTACTAGTGGGAGGTGTCCCTGCCTATGGCAGGGGGTTGGAACTAGATGATCCTTGAGGTCTCTTCCAACCTTACCACTCTATGATTCTATGATTCTATAAAAGCAATGCTCAGCCTCACTGTTGTTCATACGCACATCTCCCAGTGAGCAAGAACAAGCCGCTGTGTTACCCAGCACCTTGCAGCCACACAGCCAGCCTTCGATGCAGGTGAAGCAAAGCCTCCTGCCGTCCCAGCAGACTTACTACATGCATACATGTCCACTGTATTGCATGCATGCAAAAAGATTCAACACTTCCCAGGGCCAGAAGCAAGACAAATGCATGTCACTGTGGAAATGTACTGTGTCAGCAAACTGACTCTAATAGTTCCAGAGAACAAAAACATTACTGCACCCGAAGCATTAACTTTACTGCCTGAAGCTTACTCCCTCTCCAGGCTGAGTAACATCCAGTGGGGGGGGGGGGGCGGGGAAAGAGAAGTTTCCAAATTGTGCAAAGATCATGTAGTTTGTATCTTCCCCATATGATGGAGGTCTATCAAGCTTACTGTTGCAGAGATCACAGTAAACTTGGTGATCAACAGGAAATCTAGCATCAAATTCTGGAAACTGTGAAGTTATCTGACTAGGCTCAGCCATCCAAGAAAGAGCAACACATATTTTTAAGTGTAAGAAGAAATTTTATTGCTTAACGTGAAGTAAAACTAAGCCTGTAAAAGTTGAGCTTACCAGTCAGTCTGCAAGCTCTTCATACATATTTTACAGTAATCCTTTCTGAAAAGTTTCATCCATATCCCAAGATGGCTTTACCAGTCACAACACCTTTCCATTTCTATCTCCTCCAATGCAATACCACACTGAAAGCTACTAAGCAATGTGTCCAGGAATTTATATAGAAGCTTATCCCCAGAAAGAAAGATGGATTTCAGTCAAGTGTAATCTCTGTCAGTCACACTGCAGAAGTTCATTCATGAACCTACCTTCCTAGCATTTGTTTTTTCTAACATTAGCCTTTACTTATGAAAAGAAAAGCTTCAGCTACCCAGGATTGATGTGGGAAAACAAGCTTAAATAAAATACAATTCATAAAGATGTCTCTTCAGGGAAATAAAAAGTTATCAGGAAGAGTTTCGTTTCTCCTTTTCAAGGCTAAAATGTAATTGATGCCATAGCCTTACTCCAGCTCCATTCTGATTAATATGTGAGACACCCTGCCCTTCCTCTTCACCATTCCCATCTCTCTTATCTGCTCTTTTTATATGCTTTGTTGATATATGGGAAACAGAAATAAAAACCATTATCTAGCAAATGGAGGGTACAGGAGTCCATAACATTAGAGCCCTTCCTCACATCTTGTACAGGAATGCCAGGACAAGCCTTATTCTATAAACTAAGAATCACTATACAGCGGCTAGGGCCAAAAGACTTTGCAGGTGTCTAGTATGCATAAATGCTGTGTAGTACAGAATGCTGATCAATGAGGGATGAGGTAACAAGAAAATAAGCCTCCAACCATGAGACACAAAAACTATAGTGAAGAAAACATAAAACTACAGGCCTTCTGCAAGACATGGAAGAAAGTCTATCTAAACCCCTTAAGGCAAAGAATCAAGGGCAAAGAACCAGATCCAAAATATATGTTTGCAATTAAAACTTGCCACAATTCAGGAACAAGGTGATGTTACAAGCTATACCTCATAAATAGAAGAGGTTCTGGAGTAGTTCTGGAACTTAAGCTTATCATGCTATATCGACCATAAGTATGCAGGTAAAATTCTTCCACCAGATTCTTGAAATACATGATCCAGATGTTGCTATTGCAACTTCAATTTAATTACTTTTCCAAATGAAAGTGTATTTAATTGGGAAGAGGGAAAAAAAAAAAAAAAAACAACCCAGATCAAGAATTAAATGTATCAAAACTCAAGTAGAATGAAAACAAACAGCAGGAATCATCCTTGAACAGATAGGCCTGACATTCCCAGAACAGCAACTGAGAGTTACTTGTAGACTACACTAAACAAAGAAGCTAGCTAGGTCAGTGTAGAATAAAGATAAATAGAGCAATATGAATAAGGACATTTGAGGACTCAAACTGCATGCATGTATGTGTGTGTAGACATATATAAGCAATGGGAGCATAACTAACACTGATGGCTAACTGTATAATAGCACAAGCCTATTTCTGTAAGTTTATGAAGGCTAAACATTTTCCATGGGCATGAAAGACAGCAAGAAAGTTAAATACATTAAAGTGAGGCAACACCAATCTCATAGCTGCCGATAGGGATACTGCATTCAAAAGATTATAATCAGGAATAATCTACAAATAGTGGAATACATTACAGGAGTCTGAATATCCAGTGCTGCCTCTGCATTCATGCCAATGAAGAGAGAGCAGAAGAACAAGCCAGGAAAAGAGAAACACTTACAAGGCATACATATTCATGACTCCCTAGAACACGTACAAAACCTAATGTTTCAGAGATTGCTATTTCCTGCTTCCAAGCTAACCGTGGTACTGTATAATCTGAGTAACAGGAGTCTAAGTGAAACAACTAGAGTAAAAATGTGCAACTATTTGAAAGCTCCACACTCCATTAGCAGAAGCAATCATCCCACCAGCAACTGAAGAACCATTTCAGAAGGTCTGTTTCAAAAGCATGATTTTTTTAAGTCACTTGGACAATGAAATAACACTTCCATAAAATTTACAGGACAGAGTAAAACCAGAAGCAGGAATATCAAGCACATGCCGTTGTCTTGGTAATTCTAATACAAAATTACAAAAGTAATCAATGTCAAACTTTTGGTCAATCGTAATCCAGCAACAACTCTGATAATGTGGCCAGGCATCTGCTTACTTCCATGAACTCAGCTGCTCAAGCTAAAAACTCTGCCAGAGGTATGAGCTTGACAACCATTGTATAACTACTTAAATCCCAGTAAGACTTGCTAGCTATTACTTATTACCGCCCTACTCATAAAGAGAACTGCATTTTTAACTGTGAATGTTATGACATTTAGACTTCTCTAATCAAAGTGCCTATTCAAAAAAACAACAAAGAAAATACCCGTGTTGATGATGGTGGAGTAGGAAAATTAAGCCAGGATGGAGCAAAGTCATGCTGCGCCATTTAGGTCCAGTCTCTCCAAATCAAGGAAACAAGGTCTCAGCACCTCATGGCAGGTCCCTGCAATTGGAAAAAACAGAAATTAGTACTTTTCAAGCTCCTACACTAGAGGAGGATTACACTTGCGGTGCTTTATATCCTGATTTCTCTTCTGATTTCTGGTATTATTTTCTAATTGCTCTATCACATTTATAGTTTCACATTTGTACTTTTATTTCCAAAGTGTCACACTAATGAAATGTATCACAGGTATTGTAAAAATACAACTGCAACTTTACTTCCTTTATTTCCTCTTATAGGTGGCATAAAACATTCTTATGTAAGGTTAGACCCAGAAAGTTTTGGCAAAATTAGCTTGTGGAAATACTTTCTGCTACTACCTAGAATGGATTTCAGGAACTATTTCATTAGCTTGCTAGAAGAAGCTGATTTTAATTAGTCTCAAAAACTTAGGTTTCAGATGCCAATAAAAGCTCCTTATGAAGAAAACTGGATGCTCGGGGCCATCACAAACCCCATATTATGTTTAGAGTCAACAGACACAGTCTACACATTCAGAAACAGTGTCAAAATCCAGTAAAATTCTCTAGTTTGAAAACAGGCAAGAAAAGTAATGGCTTAAGATTAAACCCAAGAATACTTTTTCTATCTCATGCTCTCCTCACAGCTCAGAAAACATCTCTCAATAAGCAAGAGAAGGTAGGATAACATGAACTATGTTACCTGAAGCACAAAAAAGGAAAGAAATGGTGGAATGCTGCCTGAATTAAGGGTATCTGAATCATACTCTGCAGACAGACACTGCAAAATTTTAAGTATGATATATGCACTGTTAGAAATTCAGCTAGTGAAAACATAGTAAATACCTACATTCATTTCACAGGCAGACCCAAATAAATGGATTTTCTCTAACGCTGCACTAGAGAAGACCTGTTAGCCAGTGAGTGTAGATGCAGTTCACTTTAATCTAAACTAAGAGAAAGTTTTAGTAAGAGCTGCAGAATTTGAACTTGATAACTGCAGATTTCCAGTGACAGATGAGAACATTTCAGCTTCTAAAGAAAGTCTAACAGATATCTAAGTGTCGAATAATTGTCGTTTCATGCTGTGAGCTCTTTCAGGTACCTCTAATACCAGAGTTAAATTGTTAGGTAAAACACACAAAATCTTTTATATTTAAATAGACATGTTTTAAAGGTATGCCTCACTCGAACAGCTTTTTATAAATTATTTTGTTGAGGTCATTCAACACTAAAATAACCTCAAGGAAAAAAAAAAATCCAGAGATATTTTCTAAAGAATTCAACTATGTCAGACTAGTGAAAACACAAATGAAGGAAATTCTAGAGTCACAGAACTACCACAGAAAAGGGCTTGTAATAGGACCCAGATTAATCGATACAGGAGATGCTAAATCAAGAAACAGCAAATTTAATGTAAGCAGACTGCAGCAAGAGGAAAAAAAAACAAAACCACAAAATATCCATCTTCCCTCAGGTGTATTTCTCAGCTTCAAGTAGAAGAATCACCAAGTCTTTAGAAATTCAAGATAGGTGTCAATAGTGGAAGAATAGCACAAGACTAAAACCCAAATTTGCAGACCAAGGTACTTACGGTCTAAAAATCAAAGGGTGAGATCAGGTTTATACCGAATAACAACATAAGAAAGGATCCAAGAAGTATTACCAAGTTAATGATGAATCAACTGTTAGGTATGGGACAAAGACAGTAATAAAATGTTTTCAGAAAACTAGTCACACTTCCTAACATTACTATTTCTGCAACTGTCATAAAACTTACTAACATTCCTAACCTTTAATTTTTGCACATAAATCAAGGGCCCAAGTGAGCTAAGTACCAAATATCCAAGGTCTGAAAAAAGTGCTTTTTAACAGAGCTTTGTCCATAGCTCACTAATACTGGGTGTATATTTCTTCCTAAAAAAAAAAATATTCCAGAAGCATATTCAAGTGTTCCTCATGGTCTCAGTTCTTTAACTAAAAGCCCTAAAAATCTTTTTGATAGTGCCACTCCATCAGATGATCAATCCCTTTCCTACAAAGCTGTAGAGTGAAGTAGTAAATACTGGGGCCTGGCCAAAAATTACACAACACTCAAGAGTAAAAAGTCAGCCAAATACCTGTAATTTTTTTTTTTTTTAAATGAACTTACTGAAATCTTCTAAGCATAAATCTTCCAGATAGTTTTGATAAAAGAACCATAGTAACAAAAGCAAATACCTATTTTTAGAACATTATCTAACTAGTTTCACAAATTTACAGTTACAGATTATAAAGAAAAGGAACTATTGAAGATACTGTCCTCCACACAACCAAGGCCAAGAAAACACTTCCTCATCTGATTATATGTATTATTTATCTGACAATTAGACATGGGAAAATTCAGTATTTTTATCGTTAAACCTTACTAACTTAATAGGCACAAACACCCTTGTCATTAATTAATTGGGAAACAGACAACAGATCAAGAAAGGACAAATATTAATCTTTCTTAAAACTATATTTTAGAGCACAAAGCCTACCCAGCTTTAATTTGCCAATTCCATTACCAATCAATCACGAGGCTTCTTAAATTTTCTTAGAGACACTAGCTTTCTGATCTTGCCAATAAGTTTGTTCTGGAATGTATTTTAATACCAAAACATTTTCATCACAACCACAAGCTTCATTTTAATGATCTGGTAACTATATAATACTCTTGATTCTCAGCAAGGTATTTGTTGTAACTTGAAAACAAATCAGAAAAAGTGAGAATAGGATGTCAGCAACACCACTCTGCTGCTACTGCAGGACTTACTATGCTTTAACCCTTCACGATCAGCTTGGCTGACAAACATGTTTGCCTTTTGCTTGCTTTCCCTCTTAAATTAGACTAACAATTAAAACTACCATGTTATTCTGCAATACATCCCACTACTGACCTAAGCTATCACCAGCAGAGACATTTCTGCATTCTATGTTCCTTAAAGCATTTGCAACCTCTATTCAGGTTTGCACTACCTAGAAATTTAAGCTGCATAGGCTCTATTTTGTGATTGAAATAACTGCTAAAACTGTTGAAGAGGCTTGAAACATGCTTCCAGCTTGGCATGAAACAAGACTTGAGAAGCCAGGCAAATATATAATGCCAATCAGTAATTTATCAGTTTTGAAGAACACTTCTGCCTTTCAGAAACACAGGATTTGTTTAAATTAAAAAAAAAAAAAAAAGGCAATACAGACACCGAAAAAAACACAACCCAACACACCACACACACACAAAAAAACCCAAACAAAAAACCACAATAAAAAAAAACCACACCCAGGAAAAAAAATACATCATTTTTACAGAATTCAAGTCAGTAGCATGCCATCATAAAAGCATTTACAAGAAACTGTTTTAATTATACTGACAGACCTGAAGAGCCCATTTGTTTGCCAGCAGGCCTTCTCTTATGTACACAAAATATAGTGGATCAGCTGCTGTTCATGAACATGGATAAAATAGCTGATGTAATTCCAGAATTAATACAGTTCTTAGAAGTAGGCTTATTGAGGTTAACACCACAGATCTAAACACTAATCCAGCATTTTAAGAAACTCTCTTAACAACATTAAGTATAGGCTCAATATTTACCACTGAATGTTCAAGTCACCATTTGCTAGCGGCACAAACTTAAATTACAGCTGCCACTCTTTAACCAAAAGCATTGCACAAGCTTAGGTTGTCTATTACTGAAGCAGAGGTGCAGAATTCTCGAGAGGTAAGAAAAAGATGCTGAAATACTGCTCTCCTCTTACTGTGTCACACTTATTCCACGAGTGACCTCACCAGGAAAGACTCCCCTTCATCTGTTTGCAACATTCTTCCTAATGTAGCCCAGTGAGCTGCTTGTTACTTTCTTACCATGACATGGTGCTGGCTCAGGGTTGACTCCTTCTCCAACAAGACCCCCAGGTCCTTCTCTGCATATCTGCTTACCTCCAGCCTCCACTACATACCGGCATATGCAGCTGCTACTCCCCAGAGGCAGGCCATTGCATTTCCCCTTTGCTGAACTTCAGGAGGATTTTCTGTCCAGTTCTCCATCCCATGCAGGTTCCTCTGAATTGCTGGTGGTAAACTGTGCCATTGTACGGGATTTCATAAAGATACTAAATAGTATGAGCTCCAGCATTGAGCCCTGGGGTAGGACAGTAACAGCTTCCTCCAACTGCCTTTGTGCCACTGATGACCACTCTGATGCAGTGTGCCTGGCTATTCCACCAGTTTTTGATACATCACGATTCACTTCCCTACACATACTATGTTAACCTTCTCTATGAGGCTGTCATGAAGACAATGTCAAAAGCCTTACTAATCCTAAGAACAAGCATCATCCATTGCTCTCCAGTCATTTACCAAGCTATTCACCTTTATTTCACCTATACAGGGCAATGAGCTTGGCTAACAACAAAACTATTCTGACTGTTCCCTCTCACCTTCCTGTCCTTCAGGAGTTTGAAAGTTTTTTTCAGGATTAGTTGCTATACAGACTTCTGTGATGGTTTGGGAGTTACCCGTCCCCCACACACACACTTTGTAAAATGACCCAGACTAGACTCAGCCGGCTGGAAATTAAGGAATGAAGCTCTATTTACAGCTTAGCACAATGTACAAGCAGATATATACACAATATACAGGAATATTTACAGAAATATACAAGGTAATACAGAAATACAATTCCCCTCCCAGAAATCAGAGTCCCCAGGAGAGGCTCCCAACCACCCTTCCACCTTCTTCCCACCCCTCTACCTTACCCCAGGGTTTGCCTTACATACAAGGTGAGTTTAGAGGATTGGCCAGGGGAGTTAGAAGTAGAGTAGAGTGGTTAGTTAGATTATTCAGCAGAGAGGAGTTAGCCCACTGGCTCCCAGTGAGAGACCAAGAGACACTGTCTTATCTATGTTTGTGTTCTTATTCTTATACATCTCAGCAAGCCTATGAGTGAAGTAGACATCACCATTGTTTTCTTTTCACAGCCTATAATTTTCTCCATTAAAATATTCCAATTAGCCTCAAACCAGCACAACTTTCTAAGGTCTGAAGGTTGATCAGCTTGTAGTTGAATAGATTCTCCTTCTTACCCTTCTTGACAGGACCAATAAATTCTGCTAGTAGTAAAGAGCCTCTCCCAAGACTCAACTCCTCTCAACGACAAGCAAGGGCCTGAGAATACCATCAGCCAGCTCCCTCTGCACTCATGGGAACACCCTACCAAACCCCATGGATTTATATCCATTTTAACTTGTTCTCTAACCTGATCCTTTTTGCACAAAGGTGAAGGAAAAAAAGAAAAAAAAAAAACAAACAGGACAGAAGAACTTTAAGATGACCAGGACATGAGATCAGAGACTATTCCCACCAAACTGAGGGCCTGTTGTTTAACTTGTCTAACCATTATTTGACAGAGGAGAGTCCCACTTGAACTGAAGAAATCCAACTTCAGGAATTTGACTGCACAATGACTCTGTTGTCTTAAAACAATGCATGTGGTAGGGCAGGGCTGGCAACCCCTAATTATTCTACTGTCTCAAACGAGGTGTGACATTACCTGGTCTGAATAGACAGCATGATGGTTTTGATGGCCTGAATAGCTCTCGAAGAAAGCTGCTGCCTGGCAGTATGGCTTCACAATCAAAAGAGATGATTTCTGTGGAGGCAAGGATTTCCTCTTTCCTTATTTTAAAACCACTGTAACAGTGCCGCTGAAAGGCCAATACGCACACTCACTCATGCGCTTCCTGACTGCCAAAAAGGTATAAAAGGACCACAGTTTCCAACGTCCCCGTGTTGCATCTACCACAGAAGACTGCCACCAAGAACTCAGACTATACCTATGAGACCTTGAGGAAACCCAGAATGGTGATATCTTTCTTTTACTTCTTAACTCTACTTTTTTTTCTCCTCATTCTCCCCATTTTCCCTTTACTCTGGCCCAATCTAATAAACCCATCTCATCCACCATTTGGCATCAGTTAATTTTTACTTATTCCAAGGGAAGTTTTTTTAAGCTTAGCACAACTCCCCCTGCTGCCCAGTGCTGGCTCAGGATAACGGGTCATGACAAGGCAGATATGCTCAACTGCACCAAAAAAACCCCAAAAACAAAAAAACAAAAACAAAAAACTTTGCTTCTTCGTAATGTCCTAGCATGGAGAAACAGGTAAAAATAGTGAAATCACCATAAGGAGGTTGGTCAGTGTAATAGCAAAATAGCCAAAATACCTATGGACTAAAAAATGTGTTTACTAGAAGACTAGATGTTTTTGTCCATCTTACAGATTTACCATTAATAAGCACATTCTTAAATGAAGCTGAGTAAACTTTTATAGGAAGAACACATTTCAAAATAGCGGGGGAGGCAGAAGGCAAGTTTCTTTCAAGTTCATTTATGATAAGGTCTGCAAATAGTTCTCCCTGCAGGATAAAATTAATTTCTAGTGCTAAAATATAAAGGCAACGTCCCTGGAAGTTATTGATAAGCTACACCACTGTTGCACTGTTTCATCCACACATTTTAAACAGCAGAATCACATTAGAATGGAAGGGGGGAAAGAAGCATAAAGTATGTTAACTTGTGAAGTACTAACAAAGCTGTGTAGGTACTTAATTTCCCTCTATTATTTCACAGGACAAAATTCCACTTAAGCTTTGTTGCAAGTTTAAAACTCTGCTTCCTCTTGAGAGTTTTCACCAACGGTGTTTTTTTTTCATGCTGCAGAGCAGTCTACTCCATTCAAGACAGCTTCTCAATACAAATGTACTCATTTTAGGATTCTACCAGAATAAATGCATCAGTAAAAGAGTCAAGCCGACAGTCATCCAGTACAAAACCTATGCTTATATGAAGGCTTAAAGCATAAGCTCTAAAGGGCAAGAACCTTATCTTCACAGCTGTCTGCAAATCACTTAAACTGTCAGCACTACTCAAGCAAAAACCTAAAGAAGGAATTAAGGTGGACCAGCACGCTAGGCATTTTCTGAGAAAACCTCAATGAGCCTCACTCAAGTATGCATTTTGCTTAGGGTACAACGGCATGGCTGTAAAACATGCCCAAATCCTTGTTAAATATATACACATACAAATAAGAACTGTACTTTCTAAGTGCAAACATGGTGGGAAAAAAAAAAAAGGGGAAATAAAGGAAAGTAAGTATTATTCTACCAGCAAACAGACAGGTGTAAAGCCATAGTTAATTTAATGAAGCTAAAGCCAAAATTCTTCAATAGATGCAGAAGGGAAAGAATAAATAAGAAGGAAGACTGGTAATTGCAGGCCTGTAATTTCACCTCAGCTCCTGGTAAAATTAGGTTATTCTGGGAGTTACAGAAAAACACTTGAGACGACGCTCTCATTGGTCACAACCAGCACAAGTTGACAAGGGTAAAGTCCTGCTTAGGTAAACTTTCTTTTATGACAAAGTCATCCATTTGGTTGACAGAGGGAAGCCAGTAGATGTGGTGGTTTGGGATTTTNCCTTAAACCAGCACACACAGCTTTTTATATTGTTTCTTACAGTATGTTTGCCACATAGCTAGCCAAGTCACACACTGGGTGAATAACTGGCTGATCAGCTGAACTCAAAGACTTATAGTAAATTGTTTTACATCAAGCTGGCAACCAGTCACCAGTGGGGTTTCCCATGGCTCAATTTTACCACTAGTGCTCCTTCATGCTCCTTTTATAAATTACCAAGATGCAGAAATCAAATGCACATTAAGTTTGACAACAACAATAAATGAGGAGGGGCCATAAGCTCCTTCAAGCATAGAGAGGCTTTACAGAGACACCTGGATAAACTCAAGAGCTTGGTCGTCACCAACCATAAGAAATTTAAGAGCAAGTACTAGATTCTCCAGCTGTAACAGGGCAATCCTGATTGTATGTACAAACTGGATAACGAAGTATAACTAGTTGCTCAAGGAGGCAGTTTTTCCAGCCTACACTGCACTGGTGTATTGAAGTACACACTCAAGTACTGTGTGCACTTTTGGATGTCTCAATACAAGAATGACATCAAACTATGTAAGTGTGTCTAGAGGGTGACCAAAATCATGAAAAAACAAGACTTAGGAGTGGCTAGGGCCATGTGGTTTGTTCAGCTTGGAGAAGAGAAGGCTGAGAGGTTAACCCACCACAGTCTGCAACTTCAAGGAGAGCAGCAGAGGCACTATCTCTCTGGCGATCAGCAACAGGACACAAAGATATGGAATGAAGCTGTGTCAGGTGGAGATTCAGATTGTACATTAGGGAAAGGTTCTTCACTAGGAGTGTAGTCAATTACTGTAATAGGCTCCCTAAGGAAATGGTCAGAGTACCAAGCCTGACAAGGTTCAAGGAATTCCAGAAACAGGGAGTTGGACTCAATGATCCCTACAATCTTCTTCCAACTTCAGAGGTTCTGAGTCCCGATAAAGATGTCACCCAAAATAGTAAATGGGGGATGCAGCTCCAGGATTTCAATGACAGTCTCTTGTCAAGAGGTAAAAGTATCTCATAGCATAGAAAATTAATTGCTTGAAGTCACTTTTTCAGTGAGTTAAGAAGCAAGTGGTCCTATGGTAATAGGATTCATTGTTCATGCCATCCAATAAACACAAAAAATCCCCCCACAGATTAAATGGCCACTCATGCCTGAATTCTTTCAATTTACCAAATGCTTTCAAATAAAATAGATTAATTCAACTAAAGGAATGAGAGATCGTTCTGTTTGGTTGGTTCCTTCATATTGGCTCAGTTCAGTCAGCCAGAACCCAGCTACACTGAACTTTGATGTAGAAGAGCCACAGCCACAAGAAATTACAGGAATGGCCTCCTATTTATGTTCTAGTTTCCATGTTTTCAAAATAACAAAGTAGAAATTAAAATAATAAAACAACCAAGTCATCCAAAGAAAGCAAAATGGTGGTTACGTAAATTTCTAGATACTGATCAGACAACACAAAGAGCAGAACTACTTCAATCAGATTTTTTTTTTTTGTGTGCAATTGTGTGCATTTGTGTGCAACTGTGTGTCATTTGTGGTCACAACAAATTACAGAGGCTGGGAAACATTGTCATAATCCTTAGATACAGTTTCACATGTCTAACGTTACTATTTCTACAAGGCGTTAACACAAAAGGCATCTTTCCAGACATCTTTGTTTTGCCCATAAAGAAATGTGTTTTTTTCCCATTCGTCCAATACTACTACTTCAGTACTGCAGAAGCTCTGAAAATATTTGTAAAAAGTGGAAAGATGGTGACAAAGGTGAATACATCACTTTTACTGAATGCTTGGTGTACAGTCTACCCATTTATGAATAATGAAGGTGAGGTAGGACAGAGAGAATTTAAGTAAAATTACCACTGACTTTTGAATTAAGTTGTTCTATCCATCTTTTCTTTGAGGCAGTAGCAATTCAGCTGAATGCAAACCTACAAAAAAAATAAACATTGGTTTCAACATTTAAAATATACCCATCTTTAGAAATATTTAACTATAGAAAGAAGGAGAGAGCAATATATCTNAAGAAGGAAACTAATTTTTGGTAAAAAACAGCTGGTTTCTGTGAGTGGCAAAGAATAGTGGAAGGAAATCACACCAGAAAAAATTGAAATCACTTAAGTTCATTATTGGTACCTTCATACTGCACAAGCATCTAGTACAAAATGAAAGACTAACATGTGCTATCAAGATAGCCAGGAGACTTGTTTGGTAACTATGAAATGCTCACTGTTAAGATCACAATATTAACATGAAGTCTACATTACCTAAGGATTTGGTCTTGACATACCTATTTTTCAACATCCCTGAAAAATCACATTCCTACCTATGTATTTCTCCTTGTACATGCATTCTTAAATTTCTTAAGAGAATTATTCCATCAGTGACTAAAAACAGCAAGCACAATTTATTCTGCAAGCTCATTTCAATACTTAAAATACCCAAAACACATCTCAAGGCAGAAAGCATTATCAGCTTGCTATTCCACTGATAAAATCTTTCAGTATAAATCGTGAACGCTACACCACTCACCTAATTCAAGAGGACCACACAAAGTGTCAGCACGGTGCAATTTATATTTTTCCAGTTTGCTTTGAGATAATATCTCAAGTTCTTGTTGATATTACATTTGCAGCTGTTTGACACAGGTTTGCCCTAACAGAAATCAGCTACCCATCCTTCTTGCTTACACATTTTGCAAGAGTGTTTCCAAAATTTGCCAACTCTCAGCCACAAAAAGCTCTTTTTTCCCCCTCTGACAGCTTCTTCTCCTGTCTATTCCATGTACGTATCACTATAAGAAGCATCAGCTTTTGATGAAATATACACTTCACACCACAAACTGTGAAGTGAAAAATCCAAATTTTACATCTGAACCATGGATTTCCTACATTCAGGTAACAGTGACATTTGTAAACAACAGCTATCTGGATACCTCTATACTGCTTATTGGCAACATTTTCCCACAAAAACATTAAATAAAAGGAACAAACGATATACAAATGTCTATTAGATTATTCATTCAGAAAATAGGTCTCATTGCAAAATGACAGAATTCTATGTCAGAAAATCTAAAAAATAAGGTAAGAGGAAAAATATTTGCCATGAATCTTTTCAATAATGTCTAAACAGGCTGGAAGAAAAAAAGAGTATTTATCTAAAAGCACAGGAGCACTTTATTTTGCCAGCTGTTTTTCAGAACTTCATAAATGTAGCCATGTATCCATGCCATGTGGACAAAAGCATCCAAGGGTGAGGTGCTCAGCACTGCTAGGAAGAAAAAGCTCACGACTTCAAACTTCCAATTCACTTCTCAGACGCCTATAGATTGTTTCAGAAGCCTTTTCAGGACGAGGCACTTCTTCCTTTCACAAGGAATGGCTGCAGGTCAGTTTCCACCTGTATTCCTCCCTACTAGCTGAAGCAAAAAGCTGCAAACATCCAGGACTCTGTAATCCAAGCTGCCTACAGTAAAAAGAACCAGAACAATTAGTTTTCCCTTTTGAAATCTGAACTGGCACTAGACAGATACATAAACCTGAATATTAAAAAAAACAAGCACACGCACAATTGAGGAGCCGAACCCCAGCACAGGAGCCTCGGTTAAACCTGCAGGCACATCCCAGAGAACGCAGTCTATCATGGAAAATGTTCTTCTGCTTACCGCTCCCGAGAGGAAAAAAAAAACAAACGGGTAAAATAAAGAAAAAATAAAAGTTTTTTTAAAAGCACGGAGAAACGTGCACTGCTCGTTTTATTGGGAAAGACGAACAGATCTGAGAAAGGTGCCGAGCGGGAAGCACGGCCCTGGGCCACGGACGCTGCACAAAAGCACAAAACGAACCCTGGCAGCCGCCTGGGGAAGCCGTCTGGGGAAAACCCCGGCGCGCCCCGGGGAAAACCTCGCCGCCGCGGGGCAGACACATGACAAGCGCTCGGAGAGAATCCCAGCCGCTGGGCCACGACCAATCTTTCGTTGCGGCACCGCGGCGGGCACCAGGAAGGACTTCACCGGCTCATACTGGGCGCTCGCCCCAGCTTCCCTGGGGAGACCCCGCCGAGGTACCTGCGGGCGGCTCCCCCCTGCCCTCCCCGAGGGCGGGACCGACCGCGCGGCGGGTGAAGGACTAGGAAGGCCCGGCGCTTCGCACGCCAGTACCCGCCCCGGGATCCCCGCACCTCCTCCCCGGCGCGCGGGCCCACCGCCAGCCTGCCCCGGGGGGGGGGGGGCGGGCGCACTCCGCGCCCTGCGGCTGCCGCACCCCCAGCTCCCCACGAGCCGCTGGGCCATGGGCGCGAGAGCGCCGCACGTGCACACAGCCCCTTCCGCGCGCGCGCGCACACACACACACACACACACACACACACACACTCCGCTCGCCTCACTTCCAAAATGGCGACGCTCCGAGCCGCAAGGGTCTGCGCGCATCAGCCTCGCGAGAGCCGCCTCACCACCCTGTGGGAGCGCGGGGTGGAGCTTCTCTGCCGCCGCTAAGAGTGCGACCCTGCTCCCGCCTTGTCGGCGGGAGCCCACTTACCGTGACGTCACGGAACAATCCCGAACGTTCTGCGCGGGGCGGTGAGGGAATCCCCAGCGCGCGCCCCCCCGCGGGAGTTCTCGACGGCGTCGTAATTAACTGTGCAGCGGCGCAGCCCCTTCCTATGCGCAGCGCCACCCGTTACCAGCAGGGCTGACAACGCTGAGGTGCCGAAAAGCGCGTGACAGAAACCAACACACAGCTCAGCTAGCAGATCGATCGAACCGGGTCAGTTGGGCACCGCGATGCCCTTGCCTGGCCGTCGGGAGGTTTGTGCGCCGCGTTCGTGGGCGGGAGCGGGCGGTGAGCGCTGCCCGAGAGCGGCCTGGTCGCTGCCAGGAAGAGACCCGTTGCCCCAGTGACGAGGAGCGGAGGCGATGGGTTTGGAGCGGATGGCTGGACGAGCAGGGCCCCTTGCCGCGGGCAAAGCGCGGGCCGGCGGCACCGCCTCCTGCATCACTGCCAAGCTGAGCACAGCGCGTACCAGCAGCCGAGGCGCATCACCGCGCCGACGGGGCTCAGGGCAAGTGAAAGAGCCGATATCCCCCCTTCACCACGAAAGACGGAAAACCAGCATCTTCACAGAAATGACTGAATTAGCCTCCGCTCACAAATACGCGGGTGGAGCTACCCTTATCGCACATGCAGTCTTTCGGCATGTGTCTTTTGGGAAGAAACACCATTTGCGGAAGGTTTGCAGCCTGCAAACTAAACTCTCGAATTAACATTTTGCAATTTTGAAATCTTATTTCCAACTTAGGTAAAATTACTTTGCAATGAACTAGGTGAAAAAAAGTACACAAAATTACACTGTCTTATCATTGGAAAGGACACTGCCAAAGTTTTGAGAGCTTAGTTTTGATTCTGGATTTACTTTCAATGGCCATTTCCTCTACAAGGTTTATTGTAGAAACTGCAGTTGGGTACTGAAGTTGGGTACTTTTAAAAAAAAGTCTCAAAGTCCTGACAAATGGCAGGACTTTTTAAATACATGTTGCAAGCATATAGATGCTGTCAACTCATTTCATCATTTACAAGTACGAGAAATAATACTAAAAATCAAAAGAAAAATACATTAGTTTCATCTTTGAAAAAAAAAAAAAAACGCCAGAAGCTCCAAAACAGCCATGACCACATTTATCTTCAGCTTAACTTAAATAGTCAACCACAGTTCCAATTTCTAACAGTCACAGTGCTTTTCTAGGTTCCCACCACATTCTCCACCAATTGCAAAGTCTCTTCTCTACCTTATCCATTAAATTTTCTCCTTTTATACATAAAAGGAGAAATGCTGCAGAAATGAGGCTTCCCAGACAGGGTGACAAGGCATACCCTGTGTCCTTCAGTTTGATGCCAAGCCTGAAGCCACTAACAGGTAAGTTAGGGCACGGCTCTGCCACCCAGACCAACTGTGAACCACAGTGCCAGCCTGGAAGCCAAGCCTGACGCATCTATCATCACTAGGACCATGGTACCAAAACTTAGCACACATTCTAGCTCCATTTTTGCCACCTTTTTCAAAGCAGTCATTTATAGTCTACATACTCATCTATTTAACCTATAGACATGTAGAAGCAGTAACTAGAAGCTAGACTATATGCTCAATCCACAAGAAATGTTTCTGGACTCACTATGTTGCACGATATGTCATACCAAGAAAGCTCTGACCGAACTGGTTATTTAAATGCCCAAACTAACACATAGAACCCTGAAATATGATGGTCAACAGTATCTAGGAAAACATAGTGTATGGAGTCAAAGCAGCTTCAGGCCACCTTGACAATAAAAACCTAAGGCTATTTATTGATGACCTGAAAGAACTTTTGAGTTCATGCAAGTGAATTATGGCTACAGCTTCCACATTGCAACTATTCTGATCATCTTCCAGCTTTGCAATACAATAGATTAGGTATCAGAAACAAAGGAGCAGGAGATTATTAATTTATCCATATCAGTCCTCCTGATAGGTTTCTACTTGTTTTGCTTCATAAATGACTCTTCTATTTCCTTCCAGTAGCCATAAACATAGCAATTTTAGCAGTCACAGGAAAAGCTGTGATAGTCATTGGGAAGATTACTTTGAAGTAATTTGATATGTATCTGTAATTGTCTCATAAAAGAGACATTTCCACTTTGTAAAAACCAAGGCTTTAATCTGGCCAACTGCTGAGGTGGTTTTATTACCTTACTGAAATCAGTGGCAAACCTCACACTGAATTAAGATAGAGATGTCTCTTTTTAACACACTTTAGTTTACATGTCACAAGCATTCAAGCATTTCCAGCAATCAACAAGTCTAACATGGAAGGATTATGTGTGCGTGGCACAGTCTAACTGTAACAGCTCACTGTCCTAGTACACAGGATTTATACTCACAATGGTTCTAATACAGGTTATTTTACTTGTATATGGGATAATTAAACTACACTCATAAAACCATATGTATTCCACTACTGATGAAGAAGTTCTAGCATAAACAGAGTCATTGTCTGTCATGAACAAGAGGAAAGACAGAAGATTGCTGGAACAGCAAATTTGTGAAGCAAAATTTATCCTTTTCTTTTTTTTTTTCTGTAAAACATACTATTTGATCTTTTGAACCAAAACTGTACCTGGATCTTCAGAAGTCTATGCAGCACAGAAGAAAGCAAGAGCATTAAAGCAATCAATATTAAACAGAAGCAGTTTCTGAAACTAGGCAGGCTGAGCAGAACCTATCTTTTTTTGAAAGCTGCCACACAGGGTTATGACAACATTTACACTGGAAATTAATAGAGAGGGGGGTATATAGACCCACACAACCTGTTATCTTCCATGAATCAAACATGGAGAAGTAGGCTAAGATTTTTGCCATAGATGCTCATACATGTTTTAAGAAGTCCTTCTGATGAACCATGATGCAAGTGAAGGACAACTTGTGGAATTTAAACAATTCAGATTTAAGAACAAGCTAAGAATTATTAGTTTACAATGACTGAGGTACCTCTGAGTAGTCTGATGGAGCGAAGACAAATTTAGCATTTTCATACAAATTTAGTAATATTTAAATATGAGTCTTAGAATTCATTTCAATATTTAAAATGTATATATAAAACCAATTTTAAGTTAAATTATTTTCTGTACAAACTTGGATGATGGGATGAAATAGAAGACCAGAAGTTAAAAATGTATTTTGGCAGACACTGGAAATGTGCAGATTTTCATTTACTCTTAAGTAGAACTTGACATAACTTAAGAATACATCAAACATTCAGCTTGTTTAAGCAAGTACTTAAGAAAAATACGGAAACCTACTTAATGCTTTACTGCTATACATTTTTGTGTCACTCCATGAAGATGTACAAAACACTTGGCCTTGCACTAAAGACCCAGTGTGCCCAATACACAATAAATCTAGACCAAAGAATTAAGTAAAAGGAAAAATAAAAAAAGGTAATAGATATGAAATCTGGTTATTACAGTTTTGATCCAGGAATCTTCTGGTTCAGTGAGCCTAATGTTTAAAAGCTAAAAAGAAAATAGCCATTTAATATTAACAATAAACACCAATTCTAGTGTATATTCTACTAAACAGGAGTATTTTTACAATTAGATCCCAAACACAGTTCTAATAAACAGCCTTTACTGCTAAATCTCAGCTGCTTGTTCACAGTGTGAAACATTTCAACACAATTAAAACAATGGAAGAATTAAATAAAAATGCAGAGCAACATCTAGTCGTCATCATTTGCAGTAGCACTAGGAACAGTTGTATAAAGCATATGGGGTCATCTATGTGCATTATATCCTCCAGAAAAGGAAGTTAAGATGACTTTTCGAATTGCTTCAGGATTCCAGTGGATCTGCCTATACAAGTAATACAACAGAATTTGACTCTATTAAAGAATTGAATTATTACCTGCATTTTAGGATGTATAATACCTAGCTACTTGATTTTAAGATTTCTGTGCATTTCCCCATCTAATGCACTGTAATACAATTAGCAAGTGCTGAACAGGCCTGAAAACTAAAACATAAGTGTTTGTAGACTCAGTCTTTTCTGAAGAACCATTAGACAGACTGACGTGCATTGAGACAAATGCAAGCAGCATGGGAAACAGTGGGAAACAGGAGGAGCTGGAAGCCACTGCATCATGAAAACTATGATATAGTGACCATCACAGAAATATAGGGGGATGTCTCACATGACTGCAGTGCTGCGATTAGTGGCTACAAACTCTTCAGAACGGATAGGTAAGGAAGAAGTAGTGGGGGGGGCCTGTATGTCAGAGGGCTTTGATTGTCTTGAGCTTAATAATCATAATAATAGGGTTCAGTGTTTATGGGTAAGAATCAGGGGGAAGGCCAACAAGACCCATAGTAGTAGGACCAGTTGTTTGATGGATACCCAGCCCGCCCAGCTGTAGATAGGGATGGCGAGCAGAATGAAGCCCCCATAATCCAAGAGGCAATGGTTAGTGACCTCCTGCACCACGTAGACATACACAAGTCTATGGGGCCAGATGGCATATGCCCAAGGATACTGAAAGAGGTAGCAGAAGTAAGTCACTTTCCATCATTTACCAGCAGTCCTGCCCAGCTGACTAGAAGTTAGGAAGTCTGATCCCCAAATCCTCATTCTGGCCCTTCCTGCAGATGGGCAGCTACAGACCTGTTAATGACCTCAGTGCAAGAGGTGGTCATGGAGCAGATAATCTCAAGTGCCATTATACAGCATATAAAATCATAGAATGATAATGTTGGAAGGGACCTCAAGGATCATCTAGTTCCAATCTCCTGCCATAGATAGGGACACCTCCCACTAATACAGCTTACNTGCAGGACCTTACACTTGATCTTGTTGAATTTCATGAGGTTGGCCTGGGCCCACCTCTCCAGGTCCCTCTGGATGGCATCCCTGCCCTCTAGCAAGTCGACTGTGCCACACAGCTTGGTGTCATCTGTAAACTTGCTGAGGGTGCACTCAATTCCTCTGTCTATGTCACTGACAAAGATGTTAAACAGCACTGGTCCCAGCACTGACCCCTGAGGGACACCACTTGTCACTGGTTTCCAGGTGGACATTGTGCTGTTGATCACCACTCTCTGCGTGCAACCATCCAGCCAATTCCTTATCCAGCAAGCAGTCCACATACAGGACAACCAGGGGATCAAGCCCAGTGGTCATGGGTTCATGAAGGGCAAGTCATGCTTGACCAACCTCATTTTCTTCTATGACAAGGTAACCAGCTAACTGGATGAGGAAAATGCTGTGGGTGTTGTTTACCTGGACTTTAGTAAAGCCTTTGACACTGTCTCCCACAGCACCTTCCAGGAGAAACTGGCTGCCGATGGCTTGAATAGGTGGACACTTCACTGAGTAAAGAACTGACTGGATGGCCAAGCCCAAAGGGTAGTAGTGAACTTGGTTAAATTCAGTTGGTGGCTGTTCACAAGTGGTGCTCCTCAGAGTTCAATACTGGGACCAGTTCTTTTTAATATCTATCAGTGATCTGGATGAGAAGATGAATTACATCCTCAAATTACCAGATGACACTGTTTGGAGGGAGTTGGGATCTGCTTGAGGGTAGGAAGAATTACACAGAGACCTGGACAAAGCTGGATCAATGGACTGAGGTAATTTATATGAGCTTCAGCAAACCCAAGTGCTGAGTCCTGTACTTGGGTTACAACAACCCCATATAGCACTACAGGCTTGAGAGAGAGTGGCTGGAAAGCTGCCTAGTGGAGAAAGACCTGGGGTTGTTGATCCTCGGCTGGCTGAACAGGAGCTAGCAGTGCACTCAGGCAGCCAAGGCAGCAAACATCAGCAACAGTGAGACACGCAGGACCAGGGAAGTGATTGTTACCCTGTTTTCAGCGCTGATAAGGTTGCTTTGTTCAGTTTTGGGGCTTTCACTGTGAGAAAGACATTAAAGTCCTGGAACCACTCCAGTGAAAGGCCATGAAGCTGGGAAAGAGTCATGTCATGGTAGGCCTAAAAAGGCCAAGGTGGGCTTGTACATGTCCTGGCTTGCCCAGGCATGCTCCCCTGCTCCCCCCCATTCTGTGCTGGGGGTGGTGGCCACAGGAAAGGGGACAAAAGCCCCAGTTTCACCTTATATGGGCAAACCACCATCCTGATTGGCTAATCTATGTCCAAAGGCCCATCAGTCTCAGGCTGAAATGGATATAAAGGATGAGCAGGTAGCACAAGGGTGCTTTCTGCTATTGTATCCTGCTTGCTTACTACTGCATTGATCCTG
>WBNM01031299.1:306916-410217 GCA_013399055.1 Ramphastos sulfuratus | reverse complement strand
GTGACCACAGGGTACAGCTCCTGCATGACAAGATGTGGGGGTCACCTTAATACAGCTCCCCACTGTAGCGCAAAGAAACCCAGGGACTGATATAGACCCACACTCACCTGGTCAAGGTACTGGGGGAGGAGATCAGCCAGCAGCTGAGATGTGTTCTCACTGATCTCCGATGGCTTCACCACCACAGCATTGCCTACAAGACAAATGCAGCACAGCCACTGAGCCCTCACACTCCTCTCTCCTGTCTCCTGCAGTGCCCACCGACACGCCCAGGAAGGACAGGGGCTGAAGCAGGTCCTCACCTGCTGCGATGGCCCCAGTCAAAGGCTGCATGACAGTTAAGAATGGGTAGTTCCAGGTCCCTGCGATCAGCACCACTCCCAGCGGCTCGAAGCAGGTGTAGGTCTCACCCCGTATGGTCAGCACGCTCCTTTCCACGGGCTGAGGGGCTGCCCAGGATGGCAGCATGCCTGTGGCCAGGGCCAGCTCCTCCAGCATACTCACAAACTCAAAGATGATTGCTTTCTTCCCACACTGCAACGAGAGGGAACTGGGGAGGGATCACCAAAGGCACCCACAACCCACACCGGCTGCACCTGCCCAGAGAGGCACAGCTAAATCATCCAGCACCATGGAGGCATTAGCAGAACTCATCTGGCACAGTGAAGGCAGCCCTGGGGGTTGCTGCTTTCCTCGGAGCCTACCACTGTCCATGCACAGCAGAGGGGAGAAACCCTCCCACTGACCCACACCTTGTGCAGATCTGCCTTGATGGCTGCCAGGATCTCCCTCTCCTTCTCCTTCACCATCCGCTCCAGAGCCTTCAGCTGCTGGATCCTGAACTCCAGTGAGCGGCACCGGCCTGAGTTGAAGGCAGCTCTCGCCTGCTCCACGACCTGCTGCATCCTCTCCATGGCTGCTCAGCAGTGTGGGGAGAGGGCACAAGACTCAGCTCACCAGAGGGCCACTGAGAGCTGCTCAGGCCTGGGAATACAGAGGATACCGCCAAGATACGTCCTACCTGCAGAGCAAGGTAAGAAGATATTCTCCTTCCAAGGCTCAGGGCTCACATCTTCCCATGCCCTGTCCTAGCTGCACAGGGCCCACCAACATTTACCACCTCTGATGGCAATCCAGCATCCCTTAGGATGGACAGATCCTCTTCTGTGGATGCTTTCTACCAACTTGGGCATACCCTTAAATCCACCAACCACCCTACCCTTTGCTCACAAGGAGGCTCCCAAGAAGCTGAAACATGGCAATGACCATGGTCTTGGTGGGCAGCCAGCTGGAAGCTGAGCTGTGTACCCGCAGCCAGCTCATGCCTCTCTTCCCCATAACATCAAGGTCCCCACACGGCTTTGCACAAACATGACAAACCTTGCAGAGGTTTTGTTCTACTTCCCAGGAGCAGTGCTTCACCTTTCAGCCAGGACAAGAGCTCTGCCTGCAGTCCCTACCCAACTAAAAGAGGCACCAAGGTTCCCTTGCAGCCTTTGCCATCTGCCCTTCGGCTGCAGCTTGGGACACAGCCCCAGTCCCGGCCAAGAAAGCAGATGATTCAGTAAAAAAAAAATGAAGGAAAAAGAAAAGTTACCTGCAAAGAAGCTTCTCTCTCTCCACCAGTCTCCCACAGTGAGTGCAAGCAGTTGCAAGCCCTTCCCCTGACATGGCTTGGCACAATCTCTCCTCCCACGAGAGGACAGCTGGCCTGGGCCCAGGCTCTTGCTAGACACGAAAGGCCTTTTACCCAGATACCTCCTTGCAGCAGGAACGTGGAAGTCTTGGGCAGCTGTGTCCAGCTGCCTGTGCTGGGTTGTGAGACCCTGAGGCACTGCCCACATTGGGGGAAAGCTTTCAACCTACTGCAGCAGCCGCTGGCAGCCAACAAACATGGCTCATGCTGTCAGCTGTATTTAACAAACCCCACACGGGCAGTGCCTGGGTGGCATCAGGGCATGGATTTGCAAAGGATAGGATTGGATTCACAGATTGCATTGGCTTGGAAGGGACTCTCATCTTGTCCAACCCCCCCTGCAGTCAGCAGGGACACCTCCAACTAGATCAGGCTACCCAGGGCCATATCAAGTTTGATCTTAAATGTCATCAGGGATGGGGCTTCAACCACATCTCTGGGCAGCCTGTTCCAGTATTTTATCACTTTCATTGTAAAGAACTTCTTCCTGATGTCCAACCTAACTCTCCCTTGCTCCAGTTTCAATCCATTGCCCCACATACTATCACCACAGGCCCTTCTAAACAGTCCCTCCCCAGCCTTCCCATAGGTCCCCTACAGATACTGAAATGCAGCCCTAAGGACTCCCCAGAGCCTTCTCTTCTCCGGGCTGAACAGCTCCAATTCTTTCACTTTATCTTTGTAGGAGAGGTTCCCCACCCCATCTGGAGTACTGTGTACAGTTCTGGAGCCCCCAGCACAGGAAGGACATGGAACTGTTGGAGCAGGTCCAGAGGAGGCCACGAAGATGCTCAGAGGGCTGCAGCAGCTCTGCTATGAGGACAGGCTGAGAGAGTTGGGGCTCTGCAGCCTGGAGAAGAGAAGGCTTCCAGGAGACCTTAGAGTGGCCTTGCAGGATCTGAAGGGGGGTACAGGAAGGCTGGGGAGGGACTATTGACAAGGTCTTGTAATGACAGGACAAGGGGCAATGGGTTTGAACTGGCAGAGGGGAGATTTAGACTGGATGTTAGGAGGAAGTTGTTTACAGTGAGGGTGGTGAGGGACTGGCACAGGTTGCCCAGGGAGGTTTTGGCTGCTCCCTCTCTAGAGGTGTTGAAGGCCAGGTTGGATGAGGCCTTGAGTGACCTGGTCTAGTGGGAGGTGTCCCTGCCTATGGCAGGGGGGTGGGACTAGATGGTCCTTGAGGTTCCTTCCACCCTTACCATTCTATGATTCTATGATCACCTTTATCCCTCTCCTCTGCACCAAAAGAACCAGTCCAGCATCTCCACAGCTTCCACCATCACCACACCCCATGCCTTGCCTAGGTCCAGGCACCTTTTTGGCAGCCTGCTTGTGCTGTCCTGCCAGAGCTCTGAGGGATCCTTCCTCAGGAGCAGGAGGTCATCGTGTCAGGGACCTGCACTTCTGTGCTGGATCAGAGGCACCTTGCAACACCTGTGTGATGTCTGGCCCAGTCACAGCTGAGCAGGGAGCAGGAGCAGCACTCCCTCATGAGACTGCAAGGAGTTACCAGGCTCAGGTTCTTATTTAAATTCTGTATTTATTTAGTACTTGCAAAATATATCATTAAAAAGGCTTAGCATATGGATTTTCATCAGACATGAAGAAATCCTACCTATTGCACAGTAAATGTAACTCTCTATAGTGAGTAATTGCATTTAATAACAACCTTTACATTTTCTTTCTTTAAACATTGCTATTTCTCAGGTCCTTTCCAACTTAAATTTCTCCAGCATCCTCTCCCCAAGCTAGAACAAGCTCCCTATTACCTCCCAGTGCAAGACCACAGCAGCCCCAGAAGCTGGAACACAGAGGAGTACAGTTTTTCAGTAATTGTTTTCCCTTGGAGGAGTCTGGCCAGGAGCAGGTTTGTACTGGTTTTGCTGGGATGGAGTTAATTCTCATCACAGTCACTCAGTAGGACAGTGCTGTGGCTTGGATTTGGGACTGAAGCACTGCTGGCAACACACCCAGGGTTTAGCTGTTGAAGGACAGTACTGGCACAGTGTCATGGTCTCCATTTCTCACCCCACCAATGCCTAGGTGGAGGGCAGCAAGAAATGGAGAGGGGACACAGCTGGGAGAGCTGACCCCAGCTGACCACAGGAACATTTCAGACCACGTGGCCTTGTGCTCAGTGATAAAAGCTGAGGGGGCAAAGAGGATGAAGGTTGGGGGGGGACAGAGTTTCTGCATGTCTGCGCAAGTCAGCACCAGGTGTGCTGGAGCCCTGCTCTCCTGGGGATGGCTGAGCACCTGCCAGCTGAGGGGAAGTAATCAATGCATTCCTTCATCTGTTTGCACACCCAGCTTCCACTTCACCTCTTAAACTGCCTTCATCTCAGCCTGCAAAGTTTCTCACTTTGATCCTTCTGATTCTCTTCCCTGTTCCACTGAGTGGCTGTGTGTGGCTCAGATGCACACCTGAGCTACCCCACAACAGGGCACTTTGTGATCCCCACTTCTCTGAACAGGCCTGGAAGCTCTTTGGTATCAGCTTTAGATACTCTTATCAGCAGAGCACAGGCAGTGCAGCCATCATCTTGGTAATTTTCTATCTGCCAAATAATTGTGATAGGCAAAGGATGAAACCCAGAGCCCCAGAAAGGGCTGAATCCCAGCTGTGGATGCTTCTGGTTTGCAGAGATCCATGAATATTTCACCTTGATTAAAGGTGCAAGGGGAACCTCCCTGGGTTTATTCATAGCCACCGCTGTCGACAGCAGTCAGCACAGCCTGTCTCAGACTCATCACCAAAAGGGTGGCTGGCCAGAGCACAACAGAACACAGAGTATCCTGAAAGCTGCAGGGACAAACCCCAGTAACAGCTGAAATTTCAGCTCCTGTTTGTCACTGAGGGCAGGTGAGGGATTTGGTGCAAGACAGAGTGTGCATGTCCCTGGGAGCAGAGCTCTGCACGGCATGGGGCGGAGGTAGGGGCTGGAATTTCTTGCTCTGCAGTCCTTTGAGAGCTTGTACCACTGGTCCCGCTGTTTCAGCATAGCTGTTTAGTAAATAGGAGTCTGAGCTTTCTTCTGGTTAGTGTCTCCCTAAGGCTATGCTGTGTGCTCAGCAGCTCACTGAAAGAACCCAGCACAAAAGGAAAAGAAAGGGAAAAAAAAAAAACAAACCAAAAAAGACTTTCCAGCTCGAGGCAGCAGGCACAAAGTGAGCGCTGAGCGTGACCTGCACTCCTCCGCTCTTCAGTGGCAAACCATCTGTGAAAGAAAACACAACACCCAGGTCCTGTGAAGGATTTGCCCAGACAAAACCAACTCCCTTTCCAGAACAGCCTGAAGCAAAGCCCCCTCACTTAGGATGACCTCCCCGGGCATGCACTGACTGCTGGAGCATTGAGCACTGGCTCCAGGGGAACCTTCTGCAGGCTCCACGTTCACTACTCTAATGTGGCTCTGCACGATCTCAAACCAGGTCTACGCACAGGAGAAGAAAAAAGCTCCTACCTCACTGTGACAGCCACAGCAGTGCTCTGAAACCTGCTCCTCCTTACCACATACTGGGCCAGCCCAGCCTCTGCACAGCCAGCACAATCAAGAGGGCTTTTCTCTTCAGCTCAGAGTGGTGATTCTGAGAAAACCCAAATGGTTTCAAGACGCTGTGAGTTCCCCTCCCTTCACTGAGAAGCCATTCACCTAGACACGGCCTGAGCCAGTTGCTGGCTCTCGTGCCTTCTCCTGAACTCAAACACGCAGGCAGGTAGGTTACTTCTCCTGGCTTTCCAGGCTCCTGCACATCTCCTTGCAGCAGGAAAGCTGCAGAACAGCCTGAAGGGCAGAGTCCTGATCTACACTGCCACCTCCTGTCCCCTCGGCGGCTGCTCCACAAAGTCAGTTACTGAACGCGCAGGGCAGGGCAGGGCAGGGCAGGGCAGGATGAACAGCTGAGCTTTGCAAGGGGCAACCAGCATAGGCAGAGTGTTTGGTCCACCAGCCACGTGGAACCACCAGAAATCCCACTTGGAATTTTAGATTTGATCCCTCTATCTATGGAGGCGTCTCAAGTTCTCCAGACAGCACCGGCAGGATTCTGCCTCCTGCAGAGCAGGGAGGACATCCCACCCTTCTGCACCACCCAGCCAGAAGCAGAGGAGGAAATGGAAATCAGAAAGGGGCTGCAACAGGGTGAGGAACAAGAGCTCATCGTAGCCCTTGGCATTAGCACACAACCTCCCTCCCCCAGGGTGCCCCAGGGAGCAGCAGCCACTTGGGCTAGGCTATGGAGCATCTCACAGTGCTGCTGAAGCAAACCTTGGAATTGAATCCACTGCTACCTAACCTGTCCAAAGCATATCAACCTCTGGCCCTGCAGGAAGCTTCTCACAGCTGTCACCTGCTGAGGCACAGCAGCTTAGGAGACCTGAGGACATTCCTGTTCTAGATACCACTTGCAAGAGGGAGAAGCAAATGGTGACAATTTCAGGTGGGACAGATATCATCAGTCCCCAGACTGAAAAGTCAGGGCAGGCTCTAAGGAAGGGCTGCAGCTGCAGAGTGAGCTTGCAGAAGGTCAGAAGGTTTGCACATGCACTCACACAGACGGCAAAGACCCACAGCTCACCTTCAGCACCACTGCTGCCACAATCCCCAGCAAGGCCAGCACGGCCAGTGCGATTCGGCCCTTGTTGAACTGCTTCAGGAGGAAGAACTTGGCCCAATCCACCTTCTTCTGGCTGCTCGGGGGATACCGGAGACTGTTTGTCCCCTCCATCTTCAGATCCTTGATCAAGCAGGCACGGCGGTGGGAGAAGGTCTCAAAGCTGTGCTTCCCGTGGTAGGCTCCCATCCCACTGTTACCTGAGGGACACAGGGCAGGCAGCTGACACCACAGGCTCAGCCGCTCCAGCCTTCGGCCGCTAGAGGCCATCAGCAGGGCAAGCAGCAGCACAAAATTCAGCTGCTTGCCAGCTGGCCCGTGCCTGACCCGCCCTGCATCTGCTTCACTGCTCAGCTTCTCCTCTGTGCTCCTGCAGAGAGAACACAACTGATCCTTCCTCTCTGCAGCAGTGCCCAGGCTCCCAGATGTCCACTTATACTCCCTCTTCTTCCCCACCTTCTTTCCACTACTTGTGCTCCTGTGAGCACCTCCAGCTCATCCCTAGATTTACCTCCCTCGCAAGCACCATATCAAAGGTCAGAGATCCAGCTGGTGCTGTGAGGGGCTCCTGAGGAACTTTAGAGTGCACCTCAGGTTTTTCAGTGCCAGGACAGTTCCTGCCTTTCCCAGCAGCAGAACATTGCTGGTTCACACTCAAAGGTTTTTCTCTTGTCCTCATCCAAACATACTCCCAGAATTTATTACTGAGAGGTGCTATACAGAGACCCTTTGGCTGTAACAGGCACTGGGGTGTGTGGACACAAACCATCTGCTGCTGTTCCCTGGGTCACACCCTGCAGCAATCACAACACTTCAGGAACTCCAGTGACTTACCGACACCACCAAAAGGTAAGGTGGAGAGAAAGTAGTGCATGATGACATCATTTCCAGTAACCCCCCCACTGGAGGTTTCTGAGATCACTCTCTTGATTAACTAGCAAAAGAAAGCAAGCAAACAAACAAACAGTTACAAAGGTCCAGAAGAGACCAGACAGGGTAACTAAGCAGGACTAGGAGGGGAGCTATGAGCCCACAGCCCATCGTGTTCCCTTTCTGTGTCTGACAACTCAGAGGTGACCTCATCAGGCAGTGCTAACTCAAAGAGGAAACGTTCAGAGGAGGAATGGGAAAGCTGGAAACCTGGGAATTCTCCTCCCTAACAGTAACTAAAAGTAACAAATTCATCATGAAAGTCTACATGGTCGCAAAGAGAAAATTCAAGATGTTATCCATTTTAGTACAGTCATACAAAATTAAGAACTTCAGCAGGAGACTGTGAACTTCCAGCAGCCCTGGGCACACTCGTGGTGCCCTGTGAGCCACGTGCTGCGAATTCACAGGCAAGAAGGACACAACACAGACCCTCCAGGCAGTCAGGCCTGGGGTGGGCCATGTTCAGCACTGAACTGCACAGACACCTCCACGGGAAGCACAGCCCAGACCTACCTGCTTGTTGTTGGAGAAGACATACAGGGCAAGAGGCTTCTCCCGACGGTTGATGAACTCAATGGCTTCATCCACACTCTTTACGGTCACAATGGGGAGGATTGGTCCAAAGATTTCCTCCTCCATCACCTTTGACTCCGGAGAAACGTCGGTGAGGATGGTGGGTGCTGAGGCAAAGAGGAGGGCAAGAGGTGGTGTGAGCAAGACAGAAGGGGAGCTTCATCCCCAGACCCTGTCTCGGGTGGGCACTGCCTGCACTCAGCACAACCCAAGCAAGCCAGAGACACGTGCAGCTCCCAGAAGGCAAAGGCTGCCACAGCAGAAGGTCCCAGCCTGCACCTCCCCTCCCTAACAGCTACCAGAGGTACCTATGAAGCAGGAGGCCTCATCAGTCTCTCCCCCATGAGCAATCTTCTGCCCTTCCAGCAAGCTCACGATCCTCTGGAAGTGGCGCTTGTTGATGATCCTTTCGTAATCAGGAGAGGACTTCACATCTGCTCCATAGAACTCCTGCCAAAGGGCACAGCAGAACCAAAGTGCTCAAAAGACCTTCACGAGAGCCACAGCTCCTCACAGATGGCCTGTAAGGGGGACAAGTGCCACAGCTCCAGGAACTGCATGCTCACCTGCAGAGTGGCCTTGATGTTCTCCACCACCTTGCTCTGAATGGATGGGTCACAGAGGATGTAGTCAGGGGCGATGCAGGTTTGCCCACAGTTCATGTACTTGCCCCATGTTATCCTCCTGTGGGCAAAGGGAGATGCTTGCTCCATGCTTGGTCCCTTCAGACCCCACAGCCCAGCTGAAAGCGCCTCAAGGGCACCTACAGTCTGGGCACAACAGCCCACGGATGTCCACCAGCCCTGTCCCGCTGCTCACACCCCACCAAGGGCTCCAAGAGCCTGACCTGCAGGCGACAGCCAGGTCACAGTCCTTGTCGATGTAGCAGGGGCTCTTCCCACCCAGCTCCAGGGTGACAGGTGTCAGGTGCTTGGCTGCTGCTGCCATCACGATTTTGCCCACCGCGGAGTTGCCAGTGTAGAGGATGTGATCAAATCTCTGTTTCAGCAGCTCTGTCGTCTCAGGCACTCCCCCAGTGACCACAGGGTACAGCTCCTGTGGGGTAAATGAGCCTTATATTTACTGTGATTTAAAGCACACGTGTCAAGGCAGCAGGTCTGCATGGGGCAGGCTCACCTTTGAGCTGTGTTAACACCTGAACAAAAGCAAGAACAGAGACAAGCTCTGGTCCTTCTCCTGAAGTGAACTCTCATTTGAACTAAAAGAAATGGGAGTTTTTGGCCAGGGCTGAATTGGGTCGTGGAATAGCTCTCACAGATTAAAACTCAGGGCACTTATGATTGCTGTGCTCTCCTGAGGGCTGCCTCCTTGCTCAGCTCTCACCCTCCACCAAGAAAACGATAAGTCCCTGGAGGAAGCTCCCAGCAGTGCTGTGTTGAGAGAAACAGTCTCAGGGACACAGTGCAATAGATGTCAGAGCTGCCAGAGAAGCAGAGAAGAAACAACACATCCTGCTACCAGTGTGGTTTGGCAGGTCATGGAAACTCAGAACATGCTGCTACAGAGTAAATGCCACCCAATCCTCAGGAAGAGGTCGGCACAGCCAGCATCCAGCACAAACTTGTGCTCACCTAGGGGCATTCCTAGCTCTGCAGAGAAGAAAGCAGCTACTCCACTGAGAGTTACATACACGCACCTCTTCACACAGTGTTGTGTGTCAGAAGGAATGTCACGTTGCAGCAATGTTATATAAGCATATTAGGTTATGCAAAGGCATGAAAAATATGCCAATGTGCCTGTGCTCTGGGAGTAATTCAGCCCTTCCTCCACCTCCTGCTTAACCTCCTTTGGAGAAAGCAGGCAACTGATATGACTCTAACCTGTGTGAGCCCTTCAAATACATGCCAGACATTTCTTCAAGACAATCTCATCGGGAATGGGGCCACACTCACCTGGTCAAGGTACTGGGGGAGGAGATCAGCCAGCAGCTGAGATGTGTTCTCACTGATCTCCGATGGCTTCACCACCACAGCATTGCCTACAAGACAAATGCAGCACAGCCACTGAGCCCTCACACTCCTCTCTCCTGTCTCCTGCAGTGCCCACCCACAGCCCCAGGAAGGACAGAGACTGAAGCAGGTTCCCACCTGCTGCGATGGCCCCGACCAAAGGCTGCATGACCAGGACAAAAGGGTAGTTCCAGGCCCCGATGATCAGCACCACTCCCAGTGGATCGTAGTGGATGAAGGCCTCATCTCGCATGGTCAGCAGGTTCTTCTTCACAGGCTGTGGGGCTGCCCAGGATGACAGCTTTTCCATGGTCAGGGCCAGCTCTCCCAGCACGCCCATTATCTCGTGGCTGAACGCGTTGTGCCCACACTGCAACAACAGGGAGCATGGGGAGGAGTCAGCAAAGGCACCCACCTCCCACCCCCACCACAGCAGCCCTAGGAAACAAGGCAAATTCTGCTGGTTCTAAGTGTCTGTCACTGGCAGCACTGCCCCAAAAGATCCCTGACAGAAGACAGTGGGGGTGTGTGGGGTTCAGGGAATAGCAGCAGGCAAAACTTGACAGCCAAGATCTGCTTTTCCAGTCCCACCTCAGACTACCTACTTAGTTCAGCCTCCTCACTTTCCCTTCCACGCTGATCACTGTCTGTGCACGGCTATGACTAATTAAAGAAACTTCCCAGTCCCGACCTTGTGCAGATCTGCCTTGATGGCTGCCAGGATCTCCCTCTCCTTCTCCTTCACCATCCGCTCCAGAGCCTTCAGCTGCTGGATCCTGAACNCCGCCCCCGCCAGTGTCCCCCCGGCTCGCCTGAGTCGCTTCCGCCTTCCGCTCACGTGACGGCGCCGCGCGCTCCCCCCAAGCGGGCTCGGAACGGAAGCCGAGGGCGCGTGCGGCTCGGGGCGGTGCAGCGACCCCGGNACACTCCTCTCTCCTGTCTCCTGCAGTGCCCACCCACAGCCCCAGGAAGGACAGAGACTGAAGCAGGTTCCCACCTGCTGCGATGGCCCCGACCAAAGGCTGCATGACCAGGACAAAAGGGTAGTTCCAGGCCCCGATGATCAGCACCACTCCCAGTGGATCGTAGTGGATGAAGGCCTCATCTCGCATGGTCAGCAGGTTCTTCTTCACAGGCTGTGGGGCTGCCCAGGATGACAGCTTTTCCATGGTCAGGGCCAGCTCTCCCAGCACGCCCATTATCTCGTGGCTGAACGCGTTGTGCCCACACTGCAACAACAGGGAGCATGGGGAGGAGTCAGCAAAGGCACCCACCTCCCACCCCCACCACAGCAGCCCTAGGAAACAAGGCAAATTCTGCTGGTTCTAAGTGTCTGTCACTGGCAGCACTGCCCCAAAAGATCCCTGACAGAAGACAGTGGGGGTGTGTGGGGTTCAGGGAATAGCAGCAGGCAAAACTTGACAGCCAAGATCTGCTTTTCCAGTCCCACCTCAGACTACCTACTTAGTTCAGCCTCCTCACTTTCCCTTCCACGCTGATCACTGTCTGTGCACGGCTATGACTAATTAAAGAAACTTCCCAGTCCCGACCTTGTGCAGATCTGCCTTGATGGCTGCCAGGATCTCCCTCTCCTTCTCCTTCACCATCCGCTCCAGAGCCTTCAGCTGCTGGATCCTGAACTCCAGTGAGCGGCACCGGCCCGAGTTGAAGGCAGCTCTCGCCCGCCCCACGACCTGCTGCATCTTCTCCATGGCTGCTCAGCGCTGTGGGGAAAGAGCAGCAAGACTCAGCTGACAGGGCCGCCCCTCCTACAGCTGGTGAGGGACATTCCCTACCAGCACCGGCCACACTCAACCACCACCGCAGCCCCACCTCGAGGGCTGGGATCTGCTGCCGTTCGCTGCCAGCTCTGCTTAGTCTTTCCGAAACCTCAAACGATTTGCTGCAGTTTTGTGCTTCAGAAAAGTTTGCTAAAGCGCACTGGGCGCAAACGTCAGCACCACGGTAATCGCCGCCCGGCCGGGCCGGAGGTCAGGGCCTGTCCGCGCACCAAGCATCGCCCGGCAAGGCCGAGAGCGGAGGCGGCCGGGCGGAGGCAAGCCCCTCCGGGGAGCACCACCGACCCCCGAGCGCCAGCCGGGCTGAGGCCAAAACCCCCAACGCGGATCTTCCGCCCCCGGCAGGGACTCACGACTNCCCCGGCAGCGTCTGGCCCCGAGAAGCCTCGGTCCGGGTGCCCCACCCCCGGAAGCAGCGGGGCCAGGCAGGTTCCCCCGAGAACTGGCGGCACCTTGCTTCCCCCGGTCGCGGAAGGTCCTTCCTTCCTCCCGGCCGCTCCGCGGGCTGCGTTGCAGGAGCTGCTGGGGAAAGCGGCCAGTGCCCCGTGGGCTGCGCTGAACCGTGGGCGGGACCGGGTCTAATACTGACTGAGGCCCAGCAGGGTGTGGTTTGCTGAGCTGGGGCAGAGAAGCGCATTGTAAGAGATCTCTGGGGAGGGCAAAGTCCTCCTCCGGGTTCCTTATCTAAGGAGGGCGAATGGCACCGGGCAGCGTTATTCCTCGGTGTGCCCTGAACTCACCGAGCGCCTCAGCTTGGGTTGGCATTCCGAGCCCAAGCGCTGGTGAAGGGGATCACAGTGCCCTTTCCGCAACGTCCTGCGCGTCTGGGAAGAAAGGGACAGATCGGGCAAGGGAAACCGGCCAGCAAGGGGCTGGAAAACGCAGGTGGTGGTTTGGAGGAGGCGAAGCGATCCCCAGTACAGCTTGGCCAAGTAGAATTAACCTTGAGACAGCACTGGCGTGGGAAACAAGCCAAAAAAAGCAGGGAAAGTAATTGAGACAAGACTGGGCTTGTTCGGTTAAAAATAGTCCTGCCACAACTTGTTCTAAGACATGGAAAGGGATTATTTGAAAAAGCACTCTGGAGTTGTTTGTGCTCTACCACTTCTAACAAGCCAGTCGTGCTCCTCGGCTGAAACCATGCCCGGTTAAATCCCTGCCCACCACACCCCTCTGTAACCCTGGGTGGGTCACACTTTCCCCCCAAAGTTTCATGCCATTGCCCCAGATGAGGCTGGCTCTGTGAGGCTGAGCCATGGCTCCCCCACACAAAGCTTGGCTTTCCTGGAGGCTGTTGGCCTTGCTACCGACTCATGGGCTCTGCACGTGAGCATTTCACAAGCGGTTGCACAAATCTCGGCAGTAAACAATCTGCCTTGGAAAAAAATGAGACGAACAACGGCTAACGCTTGCATGCAGGATGCAACGTGAAAGAAAACCAGGCTGGGCTTGACGGAGCCCTTGCACTGTGCTATGCAAAAAGGAGCTGGGTTTGCATACAAGATGATGTGGGAACGTTCCTCGCAGGAGTATTACCTGATGCAAAAGTGCTCGCCTTGATCCTCTCAGCATCCTCGCTGGCAGGGCAGGTTGGAGCTCTGTCCAGGCACCATGCTGTCTGGAGGGCCAAGGAAAATTAGGTAAGGAATGAATGCTCTGCAGTCCGAGTCTGAGCTCTCAGCATGACATCGTGCCCGAGGAACCAGTGCTGCAGCGCGTCCTTGGCAGGCAGCACACACACCCAGGGATGTCTGCAAGAGCAAGGAGAGGCATAGTTACCTGGGTTTGCCAGAGTGGCTGTACTCCAGAGCCTGTAAAATCCTCATCCTTCAGCATGAGGGTTTTCATGCCATAGCAGTGCTTCTTGGGCTTGGCGTCCCATGCAGGAGGCAGAAGATGCAGCTCCCGGTTCATCGCAGTGGCCAGCAGGCTGGTACCGTGCCACGCTTGCACAAACCTGGCATTCGCAGAAACGGGAGCACAGCAGCACGCTGCATCCTGGGAGACTCTCCCTTTTGGTCCTTGTCAGGGACATCTTTTAGCCAATTACGGAGGAGAAACAAGGCTGAGGGCGTTGTAAACCTTGCAGAATATCAGCTGAACCTCCTCAGGGCAGCTGGGTGGGGCACGTGGATTCCAGGGACGAGTGGGATCTCGAGTGAGATGGAAGAATAGCCCAGACAGCAGGCAGTGAAACGCATGGTCTGCTCCCTACGCCAAGGAGCTGACAGCATTTTCTATTTTTATTCAGTCACTAAGAAACAATAAAGGAGTGAACTATTTATGGGAAAGTAACTGAACTCCAGAGGAACTGGGAGGCAAGTGGTGCTGGGGATGCTCTACTCCAGGGCTCTACTTACAGCAGCAAGAGACTTTTTACTGAGAAGCTGAGCTTGAGACTCCCCTTTCCCCTCTATTCTTCACAGACCCTTGCCCTTGCTCTTCTCTTGGAGTCAGTTACAGCCAAACATCATGGTGAGACAGGCTCCTGCACTGGGGCTGGGAGCACAGCTTTGGGCTGTGCCTCACCCTGTGCCTGAAACCTTCCAGCAGAGCCTGGGGAAGGACTTTGGCTTGGAAGATAAGCTGTGTGGTATTTGGTTCCAAGAGTCCACCAAATAGCACAGCTAATCAATAAATGGTCTTTTAGGTCACACACCATGCTCAGAGAGCAAAATCCTCACTTTGTGTTTAAAACATCTGCCTAGTCTGGAGCAAGTGCTTTGTCAAAGTCACACAATCCAGCCAGTGGCACAAGAAACCAAAGCCCAGACAGCACTCACCCATAAAGTGGGTACAGAAGATTAACATAACAACCAAAGTTTTTTTCTTCTCCCTAGTAACAAGTGATAGGATGAGTGGAAGTGGCCTCATGTTGTGCCAGGGGAGGTTTGGGTTGGGTATTAGAAAAAGCTTCTTCATTGAAGGAGTTCTGAAATAGTGAAACAGGTTCCTTATGGAGGTGGTTGAATCCCTGTCTATTGGAGTGTTTAAAAGATGCAAAGATGTGGTGCTGAGTGACACAGTTTAGAAACTTGGGAGAGAACAATCTTGAAGGTCTTTTCCAACCAAAAGGATTCTGTGATTCTGTAAAGGAACTTACACGAATAAACAGTGCAGTTCATTTGTGGCATCACTTGTTTTGCAGGCTGGGGCTGATCTCACATTTCCAAGAACAAGATACTGTGTCCTACAGAGCCATGGTCTGTGGGCTGCATTGTAGACATAGCTGGGGCCATGGAAAATGTGAAAGCCACACAAAGAAACAATGAAAATGATTGGCACAAAGACTGCAACAAGACTCAACAGCACCGCTGGCACTTGGTTCGCTTGCAGCCAAAGAGGAGGGGGGAGCCTGCAACACACAAAAGCCTATTGAAAAGGTGTTTGTCTGAAGAAGCAGTGCCAAGACTTAGTTAGACTGGGCTCCAGCTGACTTAAAGACCTCAAGAGAGGGGTTACTGAGAGATATTTCACTCTTCTTCAGACAGGAGGAGCTATGTGGGACCTTGTTAAAAAGCCACGGATGGCTGAGGTTGGACAGGGAAGTTCAGGATGAAAGGAGATTTGCTTCAAGACTTAAAGGGACCCCGTACAGTAAAAAAAGATAGTGGCAAGCAGAGTTCAAAGAGGATTTAAAAAAAAAAAANAAAAAAAAAAAAAAAAAAAAAAAAAAAAAAAAAAAAAAAAAAAGAAAGGAAAAAACCCTGAAATTAAACAAAAACGTGCCAAAAAAATAGGAGAGGAAACGGGAATCAAAAAGGCAGGTCACGAGGCAGGTCAGAAGCCAGCCAATCTGAATTTCAAAGCCTCAGCAAGCTTTGAAAGCAGCAATATCCAGCTTCTCTTGCTCTAGATGAAAATGTAGGCTTTCCTTTTTGGCACAGCTGGGCTGTGCACCATGCACTGCTGGCACACCAGTGCATCGCAACAAGTTACTGCCTCTGAACCCAGAGGTGACGATGGTAATAGTACTAGAAAGTAGAACTGTGCCCAACCCAGCAAGTCCCCAGAACAACTCACACTTCTCAACTGAAAACTACTTAGAATGGTTTGTAGCATCTTGGCTATAAGTTAAACCAACTAGATTTGGCTCTTTGAACTCTCAGCCCTTCCTCTGATACAACTTCTCGCTTATAAAAGCATCAAATGTCAAAATCAAAAAGCAGTTTAGATTCCTCAGTTGCCATTATACACTATGGAGAGAGCAGCACACATATGGAACGTGGTGCTCTTGAGTAGATGCTAGAGCTGAACTAGAAAAGCAGCACATCAAATACCTCCTTTCAAATTCTGTCTTTTAAAAGGCTGGGGCAAAAAAAAAAGCATTTGGTAGAAACAAGCACCTGCTGTTCAGCACGGGGAGCTGAAGACAGAGGACAGCTTCAGGATCTCTGTGAAATGAGTTTATGCAGAAAGACAGGCCACGAACATTGGTCTCCTCCTCCTGAAAACAGTGAACAAGAATAGCCCTTTTCTTCTCCTCCTGTTTGTGCAGCTGTAGTCTTGCTGGCAAGAGTGGAAGGAGAATGAGCTTGAACCCTGAGAAAAAGAAAAAAAAGCCAACGAGCGGCAATGAGTTGCTGGGGAAAGCAGCCTATCTCCTAGCCCTGTGCACTAATGCTTCTGCTTTGTTCCTGGAGTCGTGTTCAGACATATCATTAACATTCTCTGCTCACTCCTCCCTCATCCTCTAAGTGCCAGCCACAACCACAGGGGCTTTTTAAGCAATCGATTGACAGAAGTTTGATAGTACAACTAAGGAATACACCAGCGGCCACCATGCACCACAGCTGGGGAGAGGATGGGAGCTGCAAGGTGGACAAAGCCCATTTTTGGTAGTTTTTGGCTACAAATGGTAGCTTCAGTGCCAGCTTTTGTCAATTAGCTCTGTATATGCTGTTTTGGCAGCCTAGGCAGCTCCTCTTTGCTAGAAGCAACAAATAAGCACCTTGTTGAAAGAACGGACAGCTGTTACCCAGGAACCGACTTCCCCTACTTGTTTTCAAATCCAAGTTGACAAAAATTTTAAGCATTTGCCCCAAAAAAGTTTATAAAAAAGGAAGTAAAAAAAAAAGGGTGGGGTGGGGTGTGTCCAAAAGAAGTTTTAAAAAGCTTAAAACCTCCCAAATCTTAAAACCCAAAAAGTAAGACAAAAATAGATGTATAAAAATAAAATAATTTTTAAAAGCCAGACTAAATTGTTTTCCTAAAACAAGGGAAAACAAACACAGGGACACTTTGTGCCAGGGCTACCCAGCGATAAGGATGAGGATCAAGCTGCCTCATCCTGCCCTGGTGGCACATCCAACTGCCTGAGGGGAACATTCAGTAACTGCTTTAAGCAGAGCTGTGTTGTTTTTCTAAGTTACCACTGTTGGCTTTCGGTTACAGAGATGCAGCAACTCAGTTTTACCATAGAAACACTTCTAGTGTCAGTATTTATTTTTACCTTAATATACATTTATACAGGCCATAATAAAAAGGCTATTACGCGACAGCTGAGTGAGTTGTTAGCTCGTTTCAAGAATGATGCATGCAATTACAAAGGAGAGGTAGAAACACCATATTAAAGACCTAAAAATACAAACATTGTAGAAACAAACACTTGCAAATCAACTCTTGGAATCTCAGACAGATAAATAAGGTAAAAAGTACATTACTCTTGTCAAAGGAAAGGAAACACATGGTTATCCCAACACTCAAATCATAGTTTGTGTTGATGTGTAAGCCCTGTACAACCTTGTCAAATAGTTCAGACCACTGTGTTTAAGAGGATTAAAATGATTTGGGGCTTTTTTTTGTCCTGGAGAATGGTTTATTCAAGTATTCAAGCAGTTGAGTAATAAAACAACAAACAAACAAATAAAAAAGTCCCAAAAATAAAATATAGGAACCATTTCCAGAGAAGCTGATCACAGGATGTTAGGGATTTGAAGGGACCTCTGGAGATCTTCAGGTCCAAGCCCCTGGCCAGAGCAGGACGGGAGAATCTAGCACAGGTTGCACAGGAATGCATCCAGACAGGGGTTGAAAGTCTCCAGAGAAGGAGACTCCACAACCTCTCTGGGGAGCCTGTTCCAGTGCTTTGTGATCCATACAGTAAGGAAGATCTTCCTCATGTTGAGGTAGAACTTTCTGTGCTGTACTTTTCATCCATTGCCCCTTGTCCTATCATGGGGCACAACTGAGCAGAGGCCGTCCCTGTCCCTTCCCTTCCTGACCCCCAGCCCTCAGATATTTATATACATCTATTAGATCCCCTGATCTGCCTAAATACTCTGCACATCACTGTCCTGATGATCTCATGGCATGCTTGAAATGATGATGCCTATAAGGCTAAATGAAGCTTCCCACCTCTCCCCCAAAATGCACACAAAATAATCCTAATTTGGTGGTGTTTCTTTTTCCACACACTCTATGCAGATAGTCTACACCAATGTATTGGCATCTCAAATCCCAACATTATTTTCTGGATTTGCATGGTTCCTTGCAGAACCTTTCAGTTTACAGTATTTCTTGTAATACTGCCCAATAAACAAAACTACAGAGAACTGTCATTACACCCTTAGAGACTGCAGGCATTAATGCACATACTGCATGCACAACAAAAGATACAACCCAACCTATATAAAAAGCAAACAACCAGCAACTCAACATTGCTATTAACTGAGAAAGTCCAGAGCAGTAGTTACTCAAGTATTAGACAAACAGGTATAAAATGGAAAAGTTCACATGAATACAAGTTTTGTTTTGTTTTTTTTTTACAGTTGGTTTGAAGTCCTTCTAGAAGCTACATTTGAAATTCTGAAAAGAATTTTATGTACACTGAAATAAAATTCAGCCAAGTCCATTGTGCCTTCTTTCTTTTCTTTTTTTTTTTTTTTTTTATATATAGTTCTTCAATAATGAATGTACAGTTGCTTTAGTAAATTAGTGCAAAAGAAAAATATTTTGGAAGAAGATCATCAAATTGTATCCACATCAGCTGAAAACCCACTGGGGATTTTGCACAGATGGAGAGCAATTTCTTCCACAACCATCTCTCCCCGCTGTGTAAAGAGCGCTCTCTTGCCATCCTTTCATGTGACAAGCTGAGCCATCTTCACTACATGTGAGCTCCAACACAAGCCAGCTTTGCCCCAAAAGCTTCCAACAGCACTTGCACGTGGTTAGGGTTTCCCAGATTCACTCTGCCACATTTTCACTGAAACTTTAAAATATTTTTCACAAGCTTTTGAAGGAGAGGGAAATGTCTTTTTGTACCTGATGCAGAAAGATCCACTCTCTATAATCCGTTCTCGCGAGGGAAAAAAACCCAACCCTGATGATTCAAGGTCAAAGCACACAGAAAAGGATGAGTTTGAAATGTGAAGAGAGATTCTTTTAAATTCTGTTGCTAGGAAGAAAAAGGAGCTGCTGGCTCGGTAAGGCAAGTGTACTTTTGGAATTTCTCCTCTTTGAATATGCTGCTGTTTCTTTGGTAGTCACCACAGAAATGTAAGAATCATCTTCCACGTGGGGCAGAACAAGGACAACAATTAAGCTGTAGTGAAAAAAAGTGCAGTATCACTGATGTGGTCCCTTATGTTCACACCATCTGGTCCTCAGGATATTCCTACTGCTCATAAACTGCCACGGTGCTATAGCAAAGTGCGGAAAGCCTTCGCTCGATGCTGGATTTATCTGCAGAGGTAAAAAAAGAGAGGTGATGACCTCGGTGCTATTTTGCAATGCATTGCATTCCATGTAATTTGCACTCTTTTCATTGTTCAGCACAAACTTACACTTGTGTATGTTCTCTATATCTGCAGGGTCTTGCAGTATTTTAGTCAGCCCCTCCAGCAGCAAGGCGGCTTTGTGGTATCGATATGTGATATCTTCAGTCTGCTGAAACATCTCATCCAGGGCTGCTGACTGAACCTGCAAGCAGACAGGAGATTCACTTACATGAACTGCATTAAGCCAGTAATTAAATGAAAAATTTCTAAGTGAACGATAGCAAAGTGTCATTAACAAACTAATTCTGACCCTTAATTTAGCTGACCTGGTTTATAACTGTAAGACAATGGAACAAAGTCCAAAAGAACTTAGAGCCTGTGCTGAACTCACTAAGATGTTCTGCACTTGTCAGCTCTAAAAGTGCTTTTTGTCTTTTGTGTTTACATGGGGTACAGCAACTTCTGAATAAACACAGACTCATTAAGGTTGGAAAAGACCTGCAAGATCGTCAAGTCCAACAATTAGCCCAGCACTGCCAACTCCACCACATCCCTAAGCATCTCAAAAACCTCTACATGTTTTCTGAACACTTCCCTGGGCAGCCTGCTCCAGGGCTCAACCACTCTTTTAGTGAAGAAAATTTTCCTTATGTCCAATCTGAACCCCCACTGGCACAACTTGTAGCTCTTTGCTCTCATCCTGTCACTTCTTACCTGGGAGAAGAGGCCAAGCCTCACCTCCCCGCAACCTCCTTTCAGGTAATTGTAGCGAGTGAGGAGGTCTCCCCTTGGCTTGCTTTTCTCCAGGTTGAATAACTCCAGTTCCCTCAGCTGCTCCTCTGAAGACTTTTGCTCTGGACCCTACAATCTGCTTGTTCTTGTACTTAAGATTCTCTTGTAAAGATGATAAATCAACTCTGCCTGACTGAACCATTATCATAGAATCACAGAATGGTTTGGGTTGGAAGGGACCTTAAAGATCATCTAATTCCAACTCTCCTGCCGTGGGCAGGGAGACCTTCCACTAGACCAGGTTGCTCAAGGGCTCCTCCAGCCTTGCCTTAAACACCTCCAGAGAGCATGCACCCACAACTTCCCTGAGCATCAGAGATGAGTGCAGTATTTGCCAGTATCTTGTGTGACACCCATGTTAAAACACCTCCCTCTCACCAAAACAGCAGTTGCATTTCCTGTATGGTTATTGCATCTGCTCCATGACAGGCAAAAATTTATCTATTCCATCAGCTAGCTTCCACGTTTGCACTGCCATTGCACTGCTGATGTGCCTCAAACTGACCTGGTAGATGACACAGCTTTTTCTGTTGCTCCTGTGCCTTAGTAAAGCCTCACTGGATGAGACTTCAGCACACAGGGCTGAGTGGCTCAGGAGGTCATTTCCTACTGTTTATGTACCAAATGTGCTGATCTAAGGGAAACATCCCCGAGGAACAGTATCTGCCAGGAACTTTAGCCACAGTTAAGGCAGGGCAAGAAAGAGAGTGAAAGACTTGCAAAAATTACCATCAACAGAATTTGGGAAACCTGCATTCCATTTTCTGATTATGTAGAGGAGAAGGAAGAAATTTGTCTCCATGTCCCATCACCTAGGGAAGAGGAGTGACTTACCATTTCTACAGCACAGCTGTAGATGAGCTTCTCTGCAGTCACACTGTTGATTTCATCGATGAACCTCTGCTTGTCCGAAAAGAAGCGATTCAGCTTCTCTGTCAATTTCTTGCACATGCCGATACAGAATTTGTATCTTTCATTGAGGCTTTTCACAACTGCAAGGAAGTTAAGAAGAAATTTTTTAAAACCAAACAAAACCCCCCCAACCAAACAACAAAACCTGAGTTCAGCTTTTCCCAGCACTACCAAAGTCAATCTGTTTGAACCTGTGCCTTTAATGTTTACTTTGCCACTGCTATGAATTAAGGACATAACTCTAAATATTTTCCATTTCAAGTTAATAACTGCCCATTTCTTAGCAATTTCAGGCTGTTATCTTTGTTTACTATCAGCATTGTGCAACTGTACGTATCCAGAATTCTCTTGTACAGAAGAAAACAAACAGATGTTGCAACTTGAGCTTTCTGAGTGATGTATCAGCAAAAGAAAAAGCACAAACAAAAGCCAACGAGGTTACATTGCATTTACCTTGCTTAACAGCAGTGGACGGGTTCAGCTTCCCTGATTTGACCTGGGCTTTGGCAAGATGCAGAGAAGATGCTAGTAACTGGGCAGCTTTCATGTACAGCACCAGCTGCTCTACTTGTCTAGGAAGAGGGGAGGGGGAAAAAAATTATCTATCAAAACACCTTTCTGGAACCATTAAAGCCACGGACAGACATCACTTTTTAACCACAACCCAACACAGGACCCAGCAGCAGCAGTAAAGGAAGACAGATGTTTAAAATGCAACTCCACCCCTCTCTTCCCTTCACAAACACTCTGTCACGAGTTGAGAGGACATCTGCTCATCTAGGAGCTGCAGCAACAAGCTGCTTTAATGCAGACAGATGAAAAAGGAACACTTCTTTTTGGGGACTGGCTGCCTGGGGTCAGTGTCTTACCACAAGCCACTGGGTGTTCTTTTCATGCAGTGTCATTTCCTATGGCCCTGGAATTCTCAGTTGTGAAAAGCAAACACTTTGCAGGGTTGGGTTGTTTTTTTTCTGTTGGTTATTGATTGAGGAAGAAAGCAGGAAGTGGAACTGCCCTTTCCCACCACTCCACAAACTTCTCATATTTCTCTTTGCTTTTGATTTTCTATTAGGGCTGATTTGTTCCACTGAAAAAAAAAGGGGAAATCTGGACACTCCTTCCTTGTTCCCAACCACCACCTCAGTGCTACTGCTTCAGTCTCGCCAACAGGAACAGAGGAGGGCTCAGATCTGACAGAAGCTGGTGCCCAAATTTTCAAGGTTAGACATGCACCACTATACTTCAAGCCTGAACTCCTCACCACTTTCCCCAGCTTATAGGGCAGGCCAGAGAACACTCTCCTTTTATTTGCCTGCTAGGAGATGTGCCTCTGTCCTTTGCTCTTTCTGATCTGTCTTCAGCTGTTAAAAACTAACTCATGTAAGAGATTCTATACAGCAGAATGAGCACTGCCAGCAAAAATGGCCTAGTTTGAATATGTGTGTGGTGAATCCAATGTTCACTAATTCTCTTGATACCATCTGACCGCATACTCACCCCCATTCTTTGCTTAGCTGGCTGATCTGATCCACAACTATGCTCTCCTGGATTTGGTACAGTGAGACTGCAGAAGTACACAGGTCTGGGTTTCCTCCTCGCACTGCTGTCAGATCCAGGACACATTCTGTAAATGTCAGCATCATGTTTAGGTGACGCAGTGTATCTGTATGTTCTCTCTGTCAGAGGGAAAGATAACAGCATTGTCACCATTATAAGCCATAAGGCACACAAGGACACTTAAAACTCTTGCTAATCATTTGAAGATTTCTTGGTATGTCAATTCCATGCAGAAATCAGATTGCTGTAGAGCCAGCAATAGGGACCACAGACCCAAATGTGTTCAAACAGATCGATGCATATTAATCTGTTCTCTCTTGGTTAATGATTTCAAGATACTGTAAGTTTATACTTAAGAGTGTTTTAAGAAGGCCAAAAGGAACTAGGACATGGAGTTCTACATTTGTTGAAACCTGAGCAACTAAAGGAATCACAAGTGGGACACATTACTTGTTATTATATTATCAGCAACCCAAAAGTATGCTTGGCACTTGAATGAGAAGCCAGGAGGAACATTTGGCTTTTATTGTATAACAGACTTGATACCTCCAAGAGAACTGATCTAAAGCTTCATACTTATCTCCTTCACTCTAATTTACACTCAGATCTAGAATTATTATGTGTTAAAAGGTGGTTGTTGCCAAAGTTCATGATTTAAAATAGACAACTTCAGCTGGAGCTAGCAGCTCACTGCTTCTTGGTGACAACAGATAACACACACATAGTCTGCTCCAAAAAAACAACCTAGCTTCCAAAACTAATCAAATATATCTTAGCAATATTTATCACTTTTCATTAGCAATGCAGGTCTAAATACACTTTAAACTCTATCCGTGGGAAGAATGCAGTTCACTGACAAACATTCATGTTACAACATGGGATCCAAACACCTTCCAGTGACATGTGAATGAGAAAACAGAACAGCAATCTGTCCTGAGAAATTGACAGTCCAAGGATAGCATTCTGGTGAAAGACCACCCCAATCTGTGTTTTAAAGTGTCACTCCTCCATACTTTTAAAAAATATAGGACACTCTTCCCACAAGTAGGATTTAATGTCATCCACTGACTGTGAAGAAGCAGTTAAAAACAATGCCCAGAGGGATACTGCTACTGTCAGCACCCATGTCCAGAGACTTGGCATTAAAACAGAGGCTTCTTTGGAAGGCTCTGGTGAACAAAAGCAGTCATGTTCCTTTGGTTACCTATTCAAATCCATGAAATCCCAGGAACAACCACCAAAGAGAAACTGGCCACCATTGATACAGGAATCTTTTCAAGATGTTAAAAAGGAATATGTGAGATAACAAAGAGGAAACTACAAAGTGCACTAAGCAGTCCTGGTTTTACTACGTCTCTGTTCTAGCAGCATTATATACATTATAAAACATTAAATGATGTTTTCTATACCTCCATTAAAGTTTCCTCAGGCAATTCAGGAGCTTCAAAAGTGATAAAGCCCTCTAAGCTGGGAGGTGAAGTACCATAAGGCATGTACTTCAGACTTGGAGCTGCCTCGGCTCCCGGAGGAGAAGAGCCCATATAAATACCAGGAGGAGAGCCCATATACACACGGCCACTAGTGGAGCAGAGAGACCCTCCAGAACTGTTTGATCCAACTACAAAAAAAACAACACACACATTCAGTCTAATACGTTGTCCCAGCTGGCAGCACTGGGGTTGCAAATGACAAGTCAGTAGTCACCACAGATCCATCCTTGGGAGGCTCTCCTCGTTGCTTTGCTCTGTAATAATGAGCAGTGATAACTTGCTATAGAGATTGCTGGAAATGGCTGATGAGGGTTCCAAGGCAGACAGTCCAATAGTACAGCCTAAAGGTTGTGCTACAAGTCACAAAAGCACATTGCTATGGACTTCTACTCATCCTCAGCAGATGAAGGCCTTCACCTTGACATCTTTGATATGCGGCAACATAGTTGGCACAGGCCCAAATGGAGTCAGCTCCCACTCCTTGTGGGTTGTTTCTGGTACAGACCACTGCAGCAGGCTAAAATGCAGATTCAGAAATGTAACTTTTCCTCTGCATCTTTGTCACAGAGATTATTACACTCCCTGGGGTGGAGTAAATGTGTGTACAGGTGACACACTGTTGCGCTCTAAATCCGTGCCTCCAGCCCTCTCTTTAGGAGAAAAAAGGCAGAAGTTATCTGTATTTTATAGAGCAATCTTACTGTATGGCCTAGAGGACCTACTCTGCAAGGCAGGAATCAGGTTACTGGCCCAAAAGTGGGCAGATCTAACACTGTGTTTGAGAGCAGCAAAGTCTTACCTGAGGTGGTTCTTGTTCTGAGGACCATATGGGTGCAGGTAGGAGGGGTGGCACTGCTCGGAGGGGACCCAACAGTAAACATGACAGCCCGAGAAGTTGCCCCACTTCCCATGGAAGGAGCTGCCATTGCAATTCCATAGGCCCCTGCTGGAGCTGGAAGAGAAGACATGAGGAAGTTGGTTCCTATTACATGTAATTACCAATCAGTAATTATATGCAGCAAATTGGAGCACAACATGTTTTGATATAGGGCTCAGACTTGGACCAGTTAGAAGTTCTGACAGCAAATAAAACAAGCTGAGTGCACAGCCTTGGAGATACAGAGTCAAGATGCAGTCTGCTTGTAGCCCTTTACTTTCAACCTCTCTCTGCTCTACTCTTGCCTAGAAAAGTGCAACAGAAAATTTCCCTGAGAGTCAGAGGACACCACCAGTCCTGAAGCAAAAGATACAACAGAAAAATTGTAAAGGCAGGTCTACAGGCTAAAAGACCAGCCCCATCTGCAGAATTCCTTTTATCTGCTCAAGAAAGAGGTGACAACTGGTGGCCACTTGTGGCAAGGGAGGAGAAAGAGAAACAACCCAGAACTACCTAAAGTCGTTTTCATATAAGAAGGTGGAATCAGGAAATGAAAGAGTTACAAGTGTGTTAAAAAATAATAATAAAAAAAACCCCAATCAAACAAATAAAAGCCCAGAAACAAACAAAAATTACTCCCCCTTAACCCAACCAAAACAAACCAACAGAAAAATCCCCACCAAAGAACCCTAAACCCCTCTAAGCCAGCAGAGGCAGCTGAGATATTTCTGTCTTTGGCACAGAAATAGGTATTTTCCTGTCTCAGTTATTTTTAAAGCTACACCAAAGAGATGGAACACATCTTCTTAAAGATAAAAAAAAACCCTCTGTACCAAGGCTAAAAATTGTCAGAACCAATTATGGGAAGCTGGGAGCAGAACTGATTCCAGTTGGCACTCCATAAAGACAGCTTGGATGTATCAATTTGTTCCTTACCTGTATCCATTGGTCGTTCTGTATTGAGGCTGTCTGTACTGCCTTGATACATCTGGCCACCAAGAGTCGTTTTAACCTGTTGATCTGAGAGCTTCCCAGTACTGACAGACCTGGACAAGAGAAATGTATGCATTCACAACCAAACTCTTCCATCTAACTTGCAATTAAGCATGACTAGTTCAGGGATGTGTCTACCCATAGCAGAGGGGTTGGAGTAGATGATTTCTGAGGTCTCTCCCCAACCTAAGCCATTCTGTGACTTCCAGATTCTTGCTATTTAGAATTCTTCAACAAGAATTCTTCAACAGAAGTACAGAAAGCCTTGAAATCTCACTGTTCACCATGGACCTATTAAAATGGATCTAACTATAAAAATAAAAAGACCTATTGCTCATAAAAATCTGTATTGAAAATTTTGTCATTAAGATTTTTAAGCAAACACTGAAGAGGCTCCACAGAAGCAATGAAATTCCCTATTGAGATAATCAAAACAAAAAGGAACTAGACAGCAACACAAAACACTGCAGGAAGTCCATGCTATATTTATACAGAGTACAAAATGTTTCTGTTGCACTCCCTAAACCTCAGCAGCTTCTCATAGCTCGCTTTCTGCATGCCCTTCCCCTCCAAGCTGCTGTGTGCAGGGCACATTCAGCTGCCACGTTACCTACCCAGGTTTACAGGTTATGAGTACTACGATGCCTACCTGCCAAATGTAGTTTTGCTGTGCTGTTCTCCTGCCTGCTTCTCACCTCCCTGGGTGGAGTGGAAGTGTGTGAAATCCCTTGGGTCAGCAATGTCTTTAGGCTGCAGCAAGGCATCTGCTGAGCCCTGGCGATTAGCCAGAGCCAGCAAGTTGGAGGACGCTTGAGTTTTGGGTATTTTGAAAGGAGCTGTTGCCTTTAAGAATCAAGACCAAGAACACACAAAAGACAAAGTCAGAACCCCAAAATAGGCTTGGGAACGGTTTCAGGCAGTGTGTCACCACCTCACATTTTACTGGCAGTGGCAAACTTAACAAACCTTAGTAGGAGAGCCAATGATGGTTGGCAACGGAGTTTTGAACAGCCAATCTGAACTCCTAGGTGACGATCCCATGTGCTTGGTAGGTGATGTTCCCAGGCTGCCTGGCCTGCTTGGTTGTGGAGAATGACTGTATCCATACCCAGCATAGGATGGACATACTGGGTCTGAATGCTGCTTTCTGAGCTTCTGCTTGTTTTGGTAAATATCTGTCAGAGTAGGAGCACTCTGCAACCTTGCTCCCATCAAAAGGGACTGTGGAGACTGAGATGGTGGTATTGGAGAACCTGTGGGGATGAAAAGCAAGGAAGTAAAATTCTGCTTGCAGTGCTCGGAACGTGTATCAACAAAGCCTAAAAGGCCTGAGGGTCAACATTCAGCTGAAAGCAGACTGGACTGCAAATATTTTTGTATGTTTGATAGGTGGCTCACTAGATGCAAATAGAATGGATTTAGCCTGCGGGCTATATGGACTAAGGCTATGTTACACTGAGGAGATGTTCAAGTTGCCAAATAGGCAAGATTTCAGGGCAACAGCTGTACTGGCAGCTGCAACCTGAATCAAAACAAAGAGGCTGGATTCAGCAGGAACGGCATAACCAACATTGAAATTTCAAGTGTGGCTGCCAAGGCTCCAGACTGAACAGAGGTTCTCAAGACCTGGAGTGACATTCCTGCAAACAAATGCATGCATGAGCGAGACATGGTGTGGTAATGACTTGGTTTGGACATACTGACTTCATCTGCAGCTCCTCTCATGGTTCCTGCAAGAAAACATGGTACTGAACAGAACCAGAATATTCAAATGTAACAGTCTGGGATCATTACTTTGTGCAGGCAGACACTTTTTTTCATCTGTCAGACACAAAGTCTATCCACAATTAAATATGACTGCAAAGCTTCTCCTGAAGCAAATGAAGAGCTATAAGCAGTCATTTAAACACAGTGCTGCGGGGTAATACCTCTTAAGAACATCTCACCTAACTCAAAAGGTACCTTTCCTCCTTCAAAATAAGGAACCTGAAATGTAACTAAATGCTCTCTTCCTTGTGGTGTTTTTAAGTCTTGTGATGGGGAACTGTGCAAAGTTACAGTCAGTCCATAAAGCTTCAGCTTTATAGCCACAGCTTCCCAAAAAGGCTCTGTTTCGTAAGTGTTTGTGCTAAAAAAAGTGCCCAGCCATCAAGACACATCTTTCAACCTCCTTAAGCCTATGCTTTTCTAGTTATATTTTGAATATGAGCTACCTCATCTTGATTGCATTCCATTCCACTAAGCAGTATGCTTTAGGCCTTGCTGCCTGCAGCTCCAGCAGAGAGATCAGGTCTATTTCTCATTAACTTCCCAGCCAAGAATGTGCTTCTCTGTCTCCTAATATTGAAAATCTTCACCTGTCGTTCTTTTCAGAAACCACTCTTGAATCTCACTGGTTACTGTTCTAGAGTCATTGCCACCAGAGGGAAGGCTTCTGAATTAGGAGTTTGTCCTCTGCTGTCACTGGCAGCAAAAGCAGCTCAATTAGTTCAGAAGCTACATTATGACAGACATCTTCAGTCCAGATGACCTCGCTTCACCCAGAAGCAAAAGACAGCTTCTCACACCCATTTAAACACTGGGAAACAGCCTTGCTGCAATTTGTGGTATTTTACAAATAGAAATACCACTGCAGTCACTTGAAACTAAGAAATAAAAGTCAAGTAGGAAAAGAATGCAGGAAACAGATGGAGAAATGAAAGATTAAAAACTCTTACAGCCATAAAACCGGCACTGATGTATGTTACAAGTCAGTTTGACACCAGCAAAAGGCACTAAACCAACAGTCCTACAAAATGCTATCCAAAGAGAAGATGCAACAAGAAAAGCATAGACACTGCTTTTTATCCTCTTCAAACCCCTTTTTTTTTTTTTTTTTTTTTGATGGGAGAGAATATTTCAAATTGAAGCCACTCATTCCTTGTCTTTTGTTGTGACTGCTAATGGCATAGCAAACGAAGGCTCTCTCATATCCAGATGATTTTGGAAAGCATTCAAATATGGGGGAAAAACCCCACAGTGCCATTTCAACACTAGCTCTTAGAAAATCAAAAGAAAGAGTGTACCTAGTATTTTAGATAAAGAAGAAAATACACCCTTTAGATTTTCTTCAGAGAAGAAAATATGCACAGAGCAACAGAACATGTTGCTGAATTGCAGATTCTTATGCCCAGTGCTTCTAGCATTACAGTGTGATTCTATCTTTAACTGTCTCAGAACATCTTCAATCTTCTTTTTCCCTGATCATTTTTTTTTTCTTTCCTGCTGGCATGTCATAATAATTTATGACTTGCAAAGCTTGCTGACTGCTTAGCAACACTAGCATCAGATCCCAGTCCATTTCCCAAGGGAATGACGAACATGTGCTGCATGCTGTACATCAGCAGCTCCTCCTCCCTCTTCTGAGAACTGCTGTGACGGAGCTGGGCAATCAAAACCAGATTCTGAGAAGCATGTTACTACCATTCATTCCACGCCTCTTTTAAGACAAGCATTATCAGAGCTGCTTTTTCATCTTGAGAAAAACAAACTCCAGTTGCTCTTACTGTGTAGGGAGTTAGCTATGGGCAAAGGTGTCCCGATACAGGCACGACTGAGCTAAGCCTCCACAGAAACTCAGTGCACCACTTACCCACAGCCTCCTATTAACTCAAACTGATGTCGTGCTGGCTCTCCTTCTCTGTCATAAAACACTGTAGAAGCTCTATCAAAACACCACTGATTGCAGTGTCCAAACTCACTCACCTGAGAAGTTTCTATTCCTTGATTCATGTCCTTGAAGTTGTCCACAACAGCAGTGCCCAAGCTGCTCAGGTATGGTTCCAACTACGCAAACAAAATCAAAAGGTGAATTTACACTTTATACTTCACCTACAAATGAGGGTAAAGCAAAACAAAACTCAGTTAGTTTACTTCTGTGAACCACTTAACAGCAACAAATACTGCAAATATCACCAAGCTGGGCAGATTTTGGTTTAAAATGATTTCAAGTTCTGAATTACTGTTCCAGATAAAGCATCACTAATTGCCAAGAATTTATGGACTTACCTAGTGGTGAGGGAGAATATGGTCTAGAAGATCCTGTGGATAACCTGCGCCCAACAGCCTGTGCAGTGTCAGCTGGCACTGGGGAACAGGAGCCCATCTTCATGAAGCCCATTGGGCTGGTATTGGAGCGTCTCACAACTCCAGCTCTAGCAGGGTGAAAAGAATGGTCACACACACTGTGGTACCTGTGGTGCCTTCAGATAAGCTTCAGAATCCTCTAAGGAGTATAACAATCAGTTAAAAAAAAAATACTGATATTTACACAGAAAGCTATGATGTTGAAGCTCATTTAGTTAATAACTCTGACTAAGCTTCTCATACTGAAAAGAAGCAAGACTTAATTCCTTTTGTTCACATTGACTTGAATATCTGTTTTAAATTTCCTCAATACATGGATTCCTAATCTTCAAACAACGTGAGCATTAAATTTTGAATTTAACAAGTCAAATGTATTGCTGAAAATGCCCATTTTGGGGTCAACAAAGATTATGACAAATTTTTCATTTTGGGTCTGCTATACTGGTCAGAAAACAGACTACTTGGGACAGACCCTTCCCAAAGTGCAGCAACTATTATAAAATCAGAGATCCTGAACAAATAATGCAAGAACCATGGGTTTTGTTTTAGTAAAGATCTCCAGAGCTCTGAGCAGTCTGAGTCTTTGACCTTCACCGTCCTGATCCTGTTGACCACAAGGCAGAGAATAAATCTGGCACGCTAGAGCCTTGTAATAAGGCAAGCTGGTTAACTGGCATGCCAGAAATTGTTTCCTTGATATTCTACAGAACAATGCATTCATCTCATCTCTCTGTGTGTGGAAACAAAACATAACTTATTACTGACTTTCTAGTTCATGATGTAATGCCATGTAATACACAAAGAGGAATAAAAAAAAAAAAAAAGCAAGACTTCATCTTTTTACCTTCTTGGTCTGCATTTGAGTGAAAGAACAAGCTCATTTTGATTTTGTGACAAATATCAAGTGCCCATCCAACAAATATCAAGTGCCCATCCAACCATCTTGAGCCTGTGAAGGACTATTTCTCGTTACCATTAAAATGTCTGCTCAGTGTGGTTTTGTGCAGAAAAGAAAGAATGGTATCAGCAAGACAGTGTGGAGAGCTGTCAGGGTACAAACCCAAACCAGAACTGAGAAAAAGGAGTTTAAAAAAGCAGTACAAAATCTCACCTTGGTGATCCGTGGGGGTTTGACACGGGGCTGGCAGTGGAGGACAGGTTCTGTTCTATGCGCTGGTAATTCCGGAGCTGAGTGGGAACTGGGATAGGAGCAGTCTCGCTGCGGGGGGAAACCAAAGGCTGACAATGCCTGAAGTTGGAAGGTAGAGAGACAGGAGATGAATACTGGTGGACAGGTCTCTCCCTCAGCTGTACCATTGCTGAAATGTCAAGAAAATCTAGGAAACAGGCCAATAAGTTGCTTCTGCACTCCCTGCATGCAGTATGATCCTGGCTTGTCCCAATCCAGCTCTAACACCTCCCAGAGGAGGGTCAGGATCTGCTCATCACTGACCACCTGTCTCACACTGGCTGGTCTCAGAGGCAGCTGAGCTTGCAGCGCCAGCTGAAGCACTTTGTCACACATCGCAGCGACCTGCGGGCTGCTCCGACTTCCTGCCAATCAGCCTGCTCTGTTTACGAGGCTTCAAAATAGCCTTCTAGGAAAACCTACTGTGCTAAGAACAGGAAGTTCAGCAGCAGGGCTGGAATGTGTACAAAAAGCCACTGAAGCACAATCAGAGATAGCCCAAGAGACAGCGTGAACTTGCGAAAGGAAAACATGTTATGTAACAGACTCCTGACAGCACCACCAAGCCCACACACCTGAACATTAACCCACAGCCTCAAAGTGCAGCGTGGCATTCCCCAAGTTCAGCTGGAGTGTCACTGACCTGCCTTATCTCACTGCACTATCTGATAAGGGAATCAAACCACTGCAACGTAATCAGCTACCAACCCTTTCACAGGAAGATAGAATTCAACGGAAAAGGTTTCAAAAGAGTGAGCCTTGTGGAAGAGAATCAGGTTAGTGTCAGGTCCTCTACTGACCACCTCTTCAGAGAAAGATTAGAAATTCTTACAGGCAATGTAAAGAGAGTTCTACCACAAGCCCCCAAAAACAAGCAGCTACAGGACTCACTGCATGGCTACAGCTGAACAGAAATCTGCTTTTCTCAACCTATTTGTTCTGGTCCCTTTGCTACCTCTGAGAATGAAATATACTTCCCAATATGCACAGAACTGCCTTGGCAAAATAAAAGAAGTCTGTCCTTTTATTTTCACCCAGTTTCTGGATACTACAGAGCAATATGGACATTGGCAGTGAGCACAGTGTCAGCAGAAAGCCTGGAAGCTTTCACATGAGGAGGTCTCAAGTGAAAACCACTCAAAGGCAGTGGGTGGCCAGGTAACAACCAACACAGCAAGCTGAGGCAGCACAGGGAGGCTCCCTAGGGTCAGCCTCCAGGAAAGGGGAAGCAGATGTCATCTAAACTGTGACAGTGACACTGAGGAGGCCATGAAGGCACTTTTAAAAGTACTCAACATGGAAAATGCCCTCCCTGCTCTCACACAGCCTTGCAGGTACATCCAAGCAAGCTCTGTGAGCTGCAGGCTAACTGGAGGCAGCAACGCAGCGGTATGGGACAGTTCTTGGCTTTTCACCAAGGCTCCTGAGCTCAGGCCCAAAGCCAGGCTCTGGTTAGGCATCTTCCAGTCTTATGTGGTTTCTTATTGCTTAGAGAAAACACAGTACAGACACGTGCAGAGCTATAGGCAAATCTTGCTCCTCTGAGATTTAGAGAACAAAATTAGCAATTAACCACAGGAGAGTGAACTGCCTCTACCTATTCTGGCTGGAGCCTGAGAAATGCTTCAACTTCTCCTGCCTGACATAAAGCAGCGCAAGTATGGGTACAATTCATCCAGTTTGGTCAGCTAATCAGAAGAATTCACCGTTTCATTGGGCATAACTTTATGTAAAAAAAAAGGAGAAAAAACCCTAAAAATCACACGCTGCAAAAGAACATTTCTCAGGAAATTAAAAACCAAACCCAGCACCTTGTAGAATATGACACACTGCTTCCTTGAGAACATGCTCCAAGCTGCCAGTTAGTTACCAAATTGAGTGAATCAGTAGTGAAATACAACTATTATAGTTCAAACACTAAAAGCATGAACAGTAGCCACCTGTTTCTAACCGCGGCACCGTTTAGCTCTTAACCTGGCAATGTACAGATAACAAAACTGGCACATTTTCATGAAGCCTGTAACTCTATGAACTGTGACACCTGGCAATTTAAAATAGGAAATGACATTTTGTACATGGCCATTCCACAGCAAATGGATCTTTATAGCCAAACCATTATCTGCTCTTCAACATAAAAGCTAAGACTAAAGCTGTATTGACAGCCCATGTCAGCAGATTTCCCCAACTGCACAAAGATCAGCACAAAGTAGCAAACTTTTCTTGTGACAAGCATTTCTGAACAAATAATGCTGACTTGCAGGCCTGTAGCATTAGCACAAGCCAAAAACACACCCAACATAATAGCCTTATTCCCCTTTTAGCTACTCATCCTCTTTCTGTTTGTACTGAAAACATTCTGAAATTCATTACTTGGTCAAATAGCAAATGTAACCCATCTGTTTAGGTAGTACACAAGTAAAAAGCATGATGAAGCTTTGCATTTTCAGTATAATCCAGCAGGAAAGATTTCAGGCACCACTGATGTGTATCAGTTCTGTTTCAAAGCAGCAGAAATTTAGTCTACAATCGCATTGTGATCTCCAGGGATGAGGCTTCCACCATCTCCCTGAGAATCCTGTTCCAACATTGCTGCTGGAAAACCTGCAATAGGTGTTCAGCTCTTTCATGTGGCATCTCTGGTTATCTTGAGACAAACATGAAATTCAGTGATCTCTTGCACAGAAGTCACACCCAGTTATCAATCACAACTCAGCCATGAGACCCAAATCCATAGCAACTTGGGCATTGTAAGGTCCTCTTCCCTCACAACTACTTCTGAAAAGGTATACTGCATTCAGCACCTTGACTCACTCAGTGAAATCTGTGCTGTGCTTCATAACCCCAAGGAGGACAAGTCAATTATGGCTTTGAAGTTCTTGCTTTCTACCAGTTCAACATTTAAACAAAAGAATGCTCTTTCCTCAAGGAAATCTTTTGGGAAGGCAGAGCTAGAAGTTACCTATGAAGCTGTCAGCTATTAGAATGTGTTTAAGTGCAGAATGCCTGGACAAATCAGGTCCAGCTTCCATTCCAATTCAGTTTCCAGTAGCCATTCACAACTAAAAAACAAAATATAGTAGCAGAGAATCTTCTTAAAAGAGGAAATACTAAGTCTACATCACACACCTGTTAGCTGTACCAGAAGCTGTGCTTCGAGAAGAGGCTGAGGGTGGTTTCTGTACAGTTCCTGAGCTTCCAGAAATAGTTAATGGTGACTGTCTGTGAAAACAAAACCTGCTGTCAAAAGACAGGTCTTGACATCAGAGAAACCATCTGTTTTGCAGCAAACCTTTCTGAATTTAAGCTGCTTATGTACTAGTACAAAATTCAACTTTGATTCAAATCTGCCCTGGTGAGACCACATCTGAAACACTGTGTCCAGTTTTGGACTCCCCAATCCCAAGAGAGACAAGGATCTGCTGGAGTCATAACAAAAGTTATGAGGATGATGAAGGGACTTGAACATCTGTCTTATAAAGGCAGGCAGAGACCTAGGACTGAGAAGGTGGAGAGAGAATCTTATTAACATCTACAAATATCTGAAGGGTGGGTGCCAAGATGAAGGTGCCAGGCTCTTTTTGGTGATGCCCAGTAATAGGACAAGGAACAAGGGTACAAGCTGGAACACAGGAGGTTCCAGCTCCACATTAGGAGAGACATCTTTGCCGTGATACGACAGAGCTCTGGAACAGGCTGCCCAGAGAGGCTGTGAAGTCTCCTTCTCTGGAGACTTTCAAAATCCACCTGGGTGCATTCCTGTGTGACCTCCCCTATGTGATCCTGCTTTGGCAGGGCAGTTGGACCCAATCTCTAGAGGTCTTCTTCCAACCCTTAATCTGTCATTCTATTATTCCATGATACTAATTCCAAGAAAGTGCAGACATCTACGTAAACCCACCACTGCCAAAGGCCCAGCAGCCCCTTCAATTTTAGAACTGGAGGCTGCTTCTGGACGAAGCTCTGCACACCTACCCTCCGCACATCAGGAACTCGCTGGAAGCCCGCCTGCCAGCTGCTCCCAATGGCATATCATCTGCAGGAAGCAGAAACACACATTGAAAACCCACATATTGAAGCAGAACCTTAAAACCCAAGAGATCGCCAATACTGCTGTTGTAGGACAGCTGACCAGCTTCTCAGTAGCAACTCAGGTTTGGAGGATGTTGTAGAACAGCAAAATGCTACATCCAAGCCTTTCTGTTGTACAGGCCCAGTCTGATGCCTTATCTTTCATTTAAACCATTTTTATGGGTTTACCTGCACTTGTTTATTATCTGAAGCTCTACAGCATGGACTGGTAAATGTTCAGTTAGTCTGGAGATAACAATGTGCCTGCCTCCACTAAAGAGAATCCTGGGGTTTCTTATCAGCAGTTGTTTACAACTGACTCCTTCCTTCTCCCATCAAAGTGCAGTATTTTTCATGGCTTGAAATCACTTTGGTCTCTCTGGCACATCTGGCTACTCAAACAAAGATGAAAATGTCCCAGGAGGACATGCAAGTGCACCAGTCACTCTTCAAAGAGTAGTAAGACTCAAGAAATGAATTCCAAAATGAATTGACACATATTCAGAGAGAAGAGCCAAAGGCTAACAGGGCACAGAAGTTTTATTACAAATGGAAATTGCTTTAAAATGTAAAAATAAGAAAGATTCTTACATGAGTGGTCTGAAGAGATATTGTGAGGGACAAGAACAAAGTCATCTGTGTCACAAGAGGAGTTCTTACTACTGGTACTGGCAGAGTCTTTAGAGACCTGAAGATAGTTAGGAGGACCCAATGGTGGAGAAGACAGATTTTCTTCTTGAATATGCTGCATGTCTGGCAGAGACTGGAGAGGGGTGGAAAAAGGAAAACAAAATATATAAAAACTACTGTAAATGCAATGATTCAGAATGCAGAATTGTTCTTTTATCTATGAAGCTTATAAAGTAAGAATTATCATTAACTTTCACAAATAAAAGGTAAATCTGGAGCCTTTTTTTTTTGCTTCTTAAGCATTTTGAAATATAAAATTTTTCTATGGCTGTTTCAAATACTATATAACCCTAAAGTGTCACTTCAGACAGATCTGTATTAAATAGGCTGTGAATTTAAACAACTGCAATTTACCCAATTGTTCCTAATGATAGAGATGTACCTATCCCAAATACCACATAAAACTGGAGTCATTAGTTTGTATCAATAAGGAGCCTCAGCCACAAAGGCCAATTCAAAATGTATCTGCAACATTTGTTACATTGCAAACCACATCAGCATATCCAAAATTGTACTGCTCTAGTATTTGATATGTGCATGTGTCTTTTCCTTAACCAAATAGAACAATGAAGTACAACACAAGGAGCAAGAACCAAACTGTTAACAACAGCTAGCAAAGGGTAAGAATATTCCTTGCTCTGTGCTCCTAAACATGACAGTTTACACTCTTCAAGAATTGAAAGGTCTAAAATTCAGTAACTCTTGGCTAAATATTACAGAGCGAGTCCAGAGGAGGTCCACAAGGATGATCCAAGGGCTGGAACACCTCTGCTGTGAGGCTAAGCTAAGGGAGCTGGGGTTGTTCAGCATACAGAAGACTCTGGAGGGGCCCTCAGAGCTCTCTTCTAATACCTCAAGGGATCCTACAGGAAAGCTGCAGAGGGACTTTTCATAAGGGTGTCTAGCAATAGGACAAGGGGGAATGATTTGAAACTGAGGGAGAGTAGGTTTAGACTGGATGTTAGGAAGTTCTTCAGTACCAGAGTGGTGAGACTGTGGAATAGGTTGCCCAGGGAGGTTACAGATGCCTCCTCCCTGAGGGTGTTCAAGGCCAGGCTGGATGAGGCCTTGAGAAGCCAAGTCTAGTTGAGAGGCATCCCTGCCCATGGCGGCGAAGTTGGAGAAGATGATCTCTAAAAGGTGCCTCTGAGCATTCTAGGATTCTATGAAATGTTTTCTAGGGATTTGGCTGTAAAGCAGAGAACTTACTGGAGGAGAAGCAAAACGGCATGAAGGAGAGCTACCACAGGAACTGCCAGAGACTGAGCCAGCATATGTGGGCACTGGTACAGGACAAGCTAGAAGAAAGCCCAAAAGAGAGAAAAAAAGAAGACTAAAATATTGAAAGACTCCATCCTTCAAACAAACTCATTTCCTCATTGCTTTTCACTCATAAACCCTTACACAACTCAGAAGCACAGCATATCCTTAAACACACCAGGGTATTTAAGTTCATTTGAAATGTCAAAGGAAATAGTAAATAAAAATCACATTTCAGTCTAGCATAACACAAAAAAGGATCCCAAACACAGCCCCACAACAGAGCGCAACAGACGCAGGAAAACGTCTCCCGAACAGTGATCTGGCAGATCTTTCTCACTTCCACCCCCAACATTCATCATTTACACAAATAAGTGGAAAACCAGAACTACTTACACTTTTTGACTGTTGAAATCTGATCCAGGAAAGGGTGGTTGAAAAATGCTTCTGTAGAACAAGAGACAACCTGTGGTGAGTACATCTACAACTGACACAGAGTTTACAGGCTATATTGTGGATGACGATAAATGGTTGCCTTCCCACAATCAATATTTCAGAGCCAGAGAGTGAGTAGCTTATAAAAGATTAAAGCTTTCTAGGTTATATGTTGCTAGAGCATTTTTGAACAAAAACAAAAAAAAAAAACAAAAACAAACAAACAAACAAAAAAAAAAAATCAATTCAAGAACTTCAAACAACAGGCAGTGAGGCAGATCAGACTGAATCACTGGAGGACATTTCCTGACTGTGCTCATGGATCACAGACACAAGAGCTTTCCTATACTCATCATGAAATTGTGTTCTCCATACTACTAACTCACTTTTAATTTGCCCTTCAAAATGAGTAGCTTCTCTCACATCAAACACTGACAGTATTTTCACTTCTGCCATTCCCAAGGACTGAGGCTTATTTTTCAGCCCATTAATGCTGTTCCTTAGCTAGCTGAAAATCACAACAGAGCAGCAGCAGCCATTCTCACTTCCCACCAGCTGAACATGACCTGTGCAGCCAGCTCATAGCATAAAGCAGAAATAAAAATAATTTGTTTCCTCAGTTAATTTGTTGTGGTTTCCACAGTTTTGCTCTTGTTGCAAATTGATATGCTGAGATGTATTTAACTTCGCAAAACCAGTTGGGTAGCAGTTTAAAAGGAAAGTCTCATTCTACAAGAAGCAACCTTCAGCTGGTATGGGGAAGCTGAGGGTTGGTGGAAGCTACCTGCTGAGCTTTGTGAACTTTCATGTTCTGACAGTGGAGGAAAAACAAGGCTGTTCACCAGACCTAAGCAAACAGCAAGGAAAAATAATTAAATAAAGTCTGAGGTCTGCAGTATCTTCTCTTCCTTCCACAGCACTTTCTTCCAGGAGGTGATAAGGAAGGGAGGTTCCAGGTAAGGCAAGAACAATGTAATGATTAACTTCAACACATGGATCAGGTGCTCTGGAGCTTTTGTACAACACCTGCTGTCCTGCTTTATATGTCTGGAAGATCAACAAGATTTCCAAAGCTATTTTTACTTTAACAACAGGCAGCTGGGCTTAGTTATACACTCTCCCTTTCACTCCCTTTGCTAAGCACATTCCAGAGCAGCCCCTTTGAGGCCCTTTAAGTGGCTCAGCCAAGGAAAACATGACTTTGATCACTGCCATTCTGCTTTCTACTTTTCTTTCTAAGCACAAATGTGTTCTCCCACTACCACAAACGACAGAGTGAATTTCCCATGTTTAAAGAAACTGTAGGGATCAGCAGACCCAGAGCTCTAAGTGGAATCTATTACTCAAAGTTCATGTTTGGGATGTAGTAATTCTGCTGCACATAAAGATTTATGTATCGACCTCTGAATATTGACACTGTAATTTGGGACATTTTATCCAAATATCATGAGTTTTCCCTGGTTTAATACTTCTGCCTAAATTTTTAGGGATGGTAGTTTAATTGAGTGATGTCAGTCACATCTACACACAAACCCCATGCCTGGTTCTCAGAGGAGTAACATCTTTGTTATGATAGAATGGCTTAGGTTGGAAGGAACCTTAGAGATGATCTACTCCAACCTCCCTGCCATGGGCAGGGACACTTCTCAGTTTGACTCAGCTGCTCAAGGCCTCATTCAACCTGGCCTTGAACGCCATCAGGAAGGAGACATCCACAACCTTCCTAGGAAGCCTGTTCCAGAGTCTCACTGCCCTCATACTGAAGAACTTCTTCCTCAGATCCAGTCTATCCCTCAGCTTCAAACCATTTCCCTTTGTTCCATTGCTAGATACCCTTATGGAAGTCCTTCTGCAACCTTCCTGTAGGATCCCTTCAGGTATTGGAAGGCAGCTATGTGGTGCCCCCATTGTCTTCTCCACCCTGAACAACCCCAGCTGCCTCAGCCTTTCCTCACAGCACACTGGTATGGATGTTTTAAATTACTACATAAAAGTGATGTTTCTTGGAGCAAAACAGCAGGAATTAAAAACAAACAAATGAGAGAGAAGAGAGAGTCTTGAGCTTCAAGTAAAAAGCTAAAACATCCTTTAAATCCTCCACTGGCTAACAAATAGAGTCTCCTTATCACAAACACGCAAGCACCACATGTGATGAGTGAATCAGTTTGTGTATTTCAGGATTGCATCAAACCCAAGCTTGCATGCGGAACCGAAGGGCAATGGCAACATTTCACACGCAGAGAAACACTGACTCTGTCGTACTGTGGGTTGCAACTCACCCTAGGATCTCAGCATCACCAGAGCTAAGAGACTCACAGAACTGTGCAGGCTGGAAGGGACCTCAAGGATCATCTAGCTCCAATCTCCCTGCCTTGGGCAAGGACACCTCACACTAGACCAGGTTGCTCAGAGCCCCATCCAGCCTGGCCTTAAAGACCTTCAGGGGTGAAGCTTCCACCACCTCCTTGGGCAACCTGTTCCAATGTCTCAGTATCCTCATGGTGAAGAAGTTCTTCCTAAAATCCAGTCTGAAACTACCCACTTTTAGCTTTGCTCCATAATAGCTCATGGTGAGGAGAGAACTAAGTCTTATCCATAAAGAGCATGAAGAGACTTTTTAGGCTCTTTCTTGTCATTCTATAGATTACCCTCAATGAGTTGCCTATTTTGTTACTGTAACAAATCCTGGTAATAAAGCACACTGTTACTGATAGAATAACTATTGATATAATAATAAGGAAAAAAGATAATTGTATTTAGCTAATTTAGCTTCAATTAACTAAAATTTTAAGATTAGCATTTCCCAGTAGCTCTCGTAAAACTGCAACAAGTACTGCTATAAAATTTAAACAACCAGCATGAGTAACATGACATATAAGAGGCAGTTAAAAATAACTAATCAAGATTTAACTTTTCAGTGGTTTTCTTTTAAAAATGCTGCCTGAGTTTCCATTAGAAAGGAGAAAAAAAAAAAAACATTACTACTATTGCAGTAAGAGACAACAAAAAACCCAGCAATAAAGGGGCTTTTAAACACTGAAGTAACAAATTCAGCCTACAAAGCACAGACCAATCTAAGCTCTACTCCTGACTAACTCTGAAGAGGCAGCAGTCTGAATGATTCAATAGCATCAATCTGAGGCCTTGAAATCTTTAGAGGTTAGGACTATATTCTTCAACCAAAGATCTCCAGCTAAAGAGAAAAAGCCAAACACAGGAGTAAAGTGGAGCCAAAACAAGTTCACTTTTGTTAGAAGATGTCCATCTAGTTTGTACTAGGTTTAACTTCCCAACTGACACAAACTGCAGCCCTTGCAGTCACACCTAACAGTAAGCAAACTTTAACCACAGCACACCTTAAAAGGCAAAGATAAAAGATCTTGGTTTCTCACTACTTTTGGGCTAAAAACAGTGAAAATGTTTCACTAATACAAAGAAGTGTCTACAGCTGGTGATACCCGAGCACAATACCAGGAACTCACCTTTGCAAACACAAACAGTTTTGATGTCACATCACACATCTCAATGCCCTCAGCCCTACATATATAAAGCTTTCAAGGTCAGCTCAAATGCATACAGCTTGTACTCCCATTAATACCACTCTGTTTGCAGTCTATGACAGAAAAGTACAGGGAGAAAAACATTCAAAGCAACTTTTGCCTCCAGAATGGTTTCCTCCAAAACTTTGTTACATTAATGCCACCACCACATAGAATCAGAGACCTCTGCTCACAGTCTGAAGCCAGAACACCAGTTAAAAGTAGCAGACTGTAAAGTGAAGTTTAAGGTGTAACACTGTGGGGAGTAAAAAAGGCTGCAGCTGAAATAATTACACTAATTTGTATTTCAGTACTCAACAAAAAAGTCATAATTTATGTGCATGACTTAGTACTGACTGACAGGAATTACCTCATGATTTGTTTTGACTACTCTGCTTGCTTTATGATAACAGAGAAAAAGAAAATATCTATTTCCCTTTCATGTACATGAAACACACTGTACTGTGCTGTACACAAAGGTCAAGACAGCTAGTCTGGTCACATGAATATAACTAACAAGGAAAGTCAAGAGAGCAAAAGGAAAAGTTACATACCAAAGTCCATTCTATCTTTTTGGTTTCTCTGAAGCAAACCCAACAGCAGGTCAGCCAGATAAGCTGATGTTTCCCTAGGAATGCTGCACACAAGAGGAAGTAAAACATGCATTAAATTTAATGCATGCATTAAATAATGCATAGCACATTAAATTTCAAGAAGTCAGCATTCTGCCATGTCCCTGAGCCTTCACTGTACATGCTCTACAGCCTTAGTACAGGACCCTTTCAACTCAGCAAGGTACAACAAAGGCAAGGTGCAACACAAGTCAGTGGTATCATACCTCATCCTCCACAAAGGTAGCAACATCAAATGTTTTTATGAATCTCAGGCATTCCCAAAGATGAAAAAGTGTTCAATCAACAAATGGAAGTGACAGGAAAGGCCACAGTGACATACCTAGGCATCAAATTCCTGTTCTTTTCATAAAACATTCTCAAATCTTGAGGACTATTTGCCTGTCAAATAGAAATGTACATAAATTAAAGCTCAGTTTCATGGAGGAAATAGCTTTTGTACCTGTGCACACATACACAAAAGGGAGCCTTTTGCATATGGGTGTTACAGGAGAAAACCCCAAGCACAGCAGTGACTTCAGCACTGAGTTTCCTTATATATTTCCTCTGGATTGAACATGCTGATCTCATAGACAAAGCATGAGCAACTTCTCCCTTGGTATCCTCAAGCAATCTGACCTTTGAAGTATCAACAATCCACTCAGACATCACTACTTCTGTTTCCATGACTGGAAGAAAAGCCCTAGGAATTTCTGTGGGACTAACAAGAGGGAAAATGAATTAAAATGTTACCTGAAAAGGTGGTTTTCCAACAAGACACTGATAAATCACAGTTCCTATGCTCCACAGGTCTGCTTTGGCATCATAGTGTTGAGACATAATCACTTCAGGGGCCTGGAAAGAACAGAAAAATCTCAGAAGAGAAAACAAAGCAAAGCCAAAGCAATAGGAATTCTACAGTTCTTCTGTCAGAGCAGTAATAACAGAGACTACTTTATTGAAAGACAAAGGGAACATTTCAGTCTGCACCAGAGGACTTGAAAGGTAATAGTTGTACCTAAAGTGAAAGCTACATTTCAAACTCACAGGAAACTACAAATATTGATGTTCCATAGAAAATGTCTAGTGATTGGCATGGATGGGAATAAGAGGTCAATTTTATTTGCTTGGTTTGTACAGTTCTTGTGGATAGCTTTTACATACACCAAAACAAGGCAAGGGAAAGCAAAATACTCTTCCCATGATCATATAGTACAGGAGCAGTGGTGCTGAAGTCAGATGGTTCAGTGCTCAATTGACTACCACACTACTTAGTAAAAATTAATGGCAATTAGCTCCAAACTGTTTTGTTAAAAACCTACAAACCCCACATATGAGGGAAGGCATTAAATAAAACAGAGGTAGTTTTTTTCAACTACTAGTGTAAAGCTTTTCTAGCTTCTATTTGATCACATCTAGTTTTCTTAGATATTGGAAAGGAGATAATGACCTATTTCAGAGGAAACAAAGAGTATGTAAGTGGAGATGAAACTACTTTGCCAAAAAAAGTAATGCTAAATGTAGTGCCTTTTAATTCTCTAAAATTTTTTCACTCCTGCATTTGAACAAAATCTCTCTGATTGTTAAAATCACAGAATGGCTTATGTTAGAAGGGACCTTAGAGATCACCTACTCCAACCTCCCCACCGTGGGCAGGGACACCTCTCAACTAGACTCAGCTGCTCAAGGCCACATTCAGCCTGGCCTTGAATATCCACAGGCAGGAAGCATCCATAGTGTCCCTGGGCAGCCTGTTCCAGTGTCTCACCACCCTCATACTGAAGCACTTCTTCCTGAGACCCAGTCTAAACCTAGTCTCCCTCAGCTTCAAACCATTCCCCCTTGTCCTGTTGCTAGGCACCCTTACGAAAAGTCCCTCTGCGGCCTTCAGGTATTGGAAGGCACCTCTAAGGTTCCTTCAGAGTCTTCTCTAGGCTGAACAACCCCAGCTCCCTGAGCCTATCCTCACAGCAGAAGTGTTCCAACCCTTGATCATCTTTGTGGCCCTCCTCGGGACTTGCTCCAAAGCTCCATGTCCTTCTTATGATCACGATCTCCAAGCCACAAGAACAACAGAAGCAAGTTCACTAGGACAAAGTGAACTGCATGTTGCTCCTGATACTTCTGAAGCAACATCAGGCACTCGCCAATCTGCAAGCAGTAAATGGTTTTGTTCTAGTAGGGGAATGTTTGAGATAAGCACCATAGTATCTGACACACACTGTCACTTACCATATACATAGGGGAACCACACAGTGTTGCAGCCATCATGTTGCTATGCAGATAACGAGCAAAACCAAAGTCAGCTATGTAAAGAAACACATTTGTCAAGGCAAAGAAAGAGAATTTTTGCTTTTTGAAGTCTAGAAATTAAATCTGTATAATTATCAGAGAGAAAAAGACAGGTAGCCTATACACCAAACTACATGGAACAGGAAAATCTATGTTTCACTGCCAGGATAATGTATTATTATCTTCCAGACAGCTAGCCAAGAAACAGCAGTGGCATCATTTGCACAAACTGCTGCTCAGCCACCTCCCCAGCTGCAGTGCATGCTGCCTGGCATCAGCAGGAAAGGATTAAAGTCAGTGGCTAAATATAAATGGTTCATTAAGAGTGATGAATATACCAATCTGCTTCAGAGAAATCATGTCAGGTACAAGCTTAAGAAGGCAAGTTTCAGATGCCTGAATTTTCCACGTAGGCAGAAGCATCTAAAACTATCAAGTAAGAACATCAAGAGAGGAAGTTTTTTTCTCCTCCATACTATTTAGAAGACAGAGTGAGTTGGAATAAATGTCAGATTTTGGTTGAGATAAACACAGAAAAGACACATGTTAAAGACAAGGTATTTTTAAACAGACACTCAACAGATAACAATGAGAGATTAAAACTTCTAAAACATCCTTTGAATAGCTGACATCTCTCCCCAGTTACAATGCCAAACCTCCTTCTGCCAAATATAGGTCATAACCTACATTTCTCAACTTCTCAACTAGTAGGAGAGTCTACCACAAAAAAAAACCAAAACACACATACAAACCAAACCCAAGTGGAACTGCAACTGGAGTCTCACATGCACACAGTTTTGAAATGGGCTACAGGCTGCTTGGGAGGTTCAAAGGTTACAGACTGATGTCTAACTAACTACTTTAATACTAGAAACATCAGCTAATCAGCTTTCTTTTTCCTGCAGATTTAGTCAAACAGGCCTTGATGACTCAATCTTTTTCATACTGAGAATCTGCACTCCGGCATAAAGCTCAGCATTCCAGACTCACTGTCTGATTCGCGTCAGTTTAATCCCCACCATACCCAGACAACCCTCCGTGCTTTAACTACAAAGACACGTCTGGGGAGGGAAACAATCCAGCAGTGAGGAATTAGTTTTGTACCAAAGGAAAGCAGAGTTACCTATTTTGATGCGGATGCCACTGACACTTGACTTCCTGCGACTGGCGTAAGACAACAAAATATTCTGTGGCTTAAGGTCTCGATGAATGATTCCCTTGCTGTGCAGAATACGCATGGCTGCTGCAATCTGCTGCAGGAACACTCTGATGGTATCTTCACTGAGAGTTCCTTTGGCTGGAAATAACACACACATTAGCAGATGAGACAATGAGTATCACCTTACTAGGGCAAAACCAGGCTGCAGCACCTCTCCTGTGAGGATTGAGGGAGTTGGGGCTGTTCAGTCTGGAAAGGAGAAGGCTCCAAGGTGACCTTATTGTGACCTTTCAGTATCTTAAAGGGTCCCTGGGGAGGGACTTTCTAGGATATCAGGTAGTGATAGGACTAGGGGGAATAGAACAAAGCTAGAAATGGGTAGATTCAGACTGCATGTTAGGAAGAAGTTCTTCACCATGAGGGTGGTGAGACCCTGGAATGGGTTGTCCAGGGAGGTGGTGGAAGCCTCATCCCTGGAGGTGTTTAAAGCCAGGCTGGATGAGGCTCTGGACAGCCTGATCTAGTATGAGGTGTCCCTGCTTATGGCAGGGGGCTTGGAACTAGATGATCCCTGTGGTCCCTTCCCCCTCTGACTGATTCTATGATTAAAAAGCCATGAATTTCACTGTCAGCAACTTTGGAAACAATGAAGACAATCGAATCAGAGTGATTTACATCTGGAACAATCCAATCTCCACTATTTTCCTACTCAAAAACATAGACAATCTCCATAGTTCTACAGTAGCTGCAGTACTCCAATTTCTGTTTATACAGTGGTTTATCCAGCTTGGTAGCACAGGAACTGTAAAACTCCTCCATAAAATAATTTGAGTTGGAAGGGACCTCCAAAGGTCCAATCCTCCTGCAGTCAAGCAGGGACATCCTCCACTAGATCATGTTGCTCAGAACCTTATCAAACCTGACCTTGAGTATCTTCAAGGATGGGGCCTCAACTACCTCTCTGGGCAACCTGTTGCAGTGTTCCACCACCCTCATGATAAAGAACTTGTTTCTAACATCCAATCTAAATCTGCTCTTCTCTAATTTCAAACCTTTGCCCCTCATCCAATCACTTTGGAAACAGTCCCTCTGTGGCTGCCTTGTAGGCCTCCTTCATGTACTACTCCACCACTAAATCTAAAAAGGCAAAGGAGCCAAGAAAATAAAAGAACTTCACAGTCTGGAATATTAAATACCTCTACCATCGTGTTACAACTTGAGGCCATAAAACACGTTCTTTGAACAAATTATTATGGGGACCCAGACAACTACTTTGCTCAAATTTTATCATGGATGAAATTTTTATTTGGAAGGAAAAAATAAGATGTACTTTTGAAAGTCTCTTCAGAAGGTATTATCTCATCCTGCAGTCTGAAGAAGTACAGACTGCAGGAGCTGGATGATACTGTGCAAGTCTTTCCAAGGATTTCAATGGGAAGTGAATTAGGCTTTTAATATACACAGTTACCATAACAATAGCTGCTCACAAAAAGATTCCTTCAACATACTGAGATAAAGAGGCAGGTAGAAGAATATTTTCATCCAGAAAAAAGAAAAAAGAAGATTAACATCTGAGTTCCGAATTTTGTTTGTAATAAGAATCCGTTTGTCATGGTTCTGTATATTTCTGTTTGCACCTTCTGTAAAATTCCCCTAAGCCAGAAATGCCTCTTGGCAGGAAGCATTATTATATAAGTAATTAAGTATTTTTAAGCTCACATCTTGGAAAAGGAAGCAGGTGGAATCGAAACACTGGGATCAGCCCTCAAAATATGACTTTAGAAAGAGAACAACACACATTTTTCAGCATGCATTTTATGCTTAGCTGCATCTTCTCCCTCATGTGTAAATCTGGGAATGTTACAATTCAACTCTTTTGAAAGCAGTGGCAAAAAAAGCATTTATTGTCTGTGCATTACTTTGTTCACCTCATTGTGGGGTTTATTTTCAATGATGAGTGGCATTTTAAACACTGGGAAGTACTGGTAGTCAAATGCAAAGCTTGATGTCTTCCTGCAGCTTCAAAATTTACTTTTCAGGTTCCCAAGGTGGCACTCAAACACACAGCAAACAGCATTCTGCTGCTGACATAACTGGAGCCAGAATATGGACCATGTGGACTCTTGGTGAATTCAATTGCTCTGATAAAGAGGGCACTCTAAAAATCACACCAGGGTAAAAGCACATTGTGGAATTACATTCTCTGAACAGAAATATACAATCATAGAATTGCCAGGGCTGGAAGGCACCTCAAGGATCATCTAGCTCCAATCCCTCTGCCATAAGCAGGGACACCTCACACTAGATTAGGTTGCTCAGAGCCCTATCCAGCCTGGCCTTAAAAACTTCCTGGGATGAGGCTTCTGCCACCTCCCTGGGCAACCCATTCCAGGGTCTTGCCACCCTCATGATAAAGAATTTCTCCCTAACATCCAGTCTGAATCTCCCCACTTCTAGTTTTGCTCCATTCCCCCCCAGTCCTATCACTACCCGACATCCTAAAAAGTCCCTCCCCAGCTTTCCTGTAGGTCCCCTTCAGATACTGGAAGATCACAATAAGGTCTCCTCAGAGCCTTCTCTCCAGACTGAACAGCCCAACTCTCTCAGTCTGTCTCCATAGGAGAGGAGCTCCAGCCTTCTGATCATCCTCATGGCCCTTCTCTGGACACACTCCGGCACATCCATATCCTTCTTGTAATAGGAGCTCTAAAACTGGATGCAGTGTTCCAGATGGGGTCTCACCAGAGTGTAGTAGAGGGGGAGAACCACCTGCCCCAACCTACTCTCTACGCTTCTCCTGATGCAGCCCAGAATCTGCTTGGCTGTCTGGGCTGCAAGTGCACACTGGTAGCTCATGTTGAACTTCTCATCCACCAGGATATATTTAAATCACAAGGTAAAAAAGAACATCTCAGAGAAACAGCAATGGGTAACAGGAATACAGAATATCAACATATAATGCAGGACCTTCTTAACAGGGCCACAGAGCAATCAATTACCTTGTAAGTAATCTGCCAAGTCCCCACCATTGCAGTACTGTTAAAAAAAAAAAAGTGTTATTCAAAACACAAGCACTGAAATGCTTGCTGAAGAACTTTAACTTTACAATCTCTTCACAAAAAAATCAGAAGATCTTTTCCAGCTGTTTGCCTTAAAATTGTGCCAATTATTGGTAATTAAGTTTTTGAGGTGTCACACTTCATTGATATTTACAGTGTCACAAAACTGAATAATCTATGGACCAAGCACTGCTGGTATCTTTACTAGTGCCTAGGAAATTAATAATCTGCTCTTCAGAACTGCTTTAACAAGCCAGGGTTATTTTGCATTTGTGCAAAAACATTTTGTCCAAAAAAGCATCTTTAAAATCAGCCAGAAAGAAACATGTTAACACATACCTCCATTACCAAAAAGACAGAATTGGGCATTTCCTAGAAGAGGAGGAGAACAAATCCCAGTTAAGAACACGACAAAAGAAAGCCTTCAGTACCTGAATTAACCAAGTGTAGCATGGGAATTTCCAATCACCTTAAAGTCACTGTTTTAGAGGGTAGCAAATATGTACATTCCCCACCATTTAACACTTCACATATTAAAGAGCCTTCACATAGGTAGAAAAACCACCAGGCAACACCCTCAAGACTAAAGCTATCATTTGAAAGAGCATCATACAGTAAGTGACATCAATATCCACTTTATGTCACCCTCCTAGCCTTCAACTGCCTTGAACTGCTCTGTCAACACAGCCTCCAAATAAACTTTTACTATTAGATATCACTAAACTCAATCACTAACAACACAGTAATACTTAAAACACAAATATGCTGGGCAGAATTACAAACTGTAAGCAAGACAACTTGGCTATGACAATCACTTTTTTGAGGAAGAATTCCAAAGGTCAGTCAGAAATCACTGTCTAGAATAAACAGGTTCCCAAGTGCTGCTGTGTAGGGTCAGTAATTCAGGAATCCTGCACAGGTCTGTAGAGTATCTCCCTGGGTGAGTCACCGGCAGAAGCATGTCCCTGCTGTGGCACTAAATGCCTCATGGCAAAGGTGTGATTTTTTATGGCAGTCCTATGGAGACTTTCCAAAGAATTGACCTCCTCTGACCTATTTGCAACCTGAATTCCCTCTCTTGTAACTGGGTAAAAGTTACTGAAAGACAGATTAGCTAACTTCTACTGTAAATTATCTACACACGCTGCAAAAACGCAGTCAAAATGTCTGTGTTTAAACCCCACTGTAACAAGAACATTCTTCTTTTTCACAAATATTTACTTTGTGAGAGGGAAGAAAGAGCCTACCTGTCTATGCCAATAATCAACATTGTTTTCCACTGTCTCCTGGATAACAGTTTAGCTGAAGACACTTTTTCCCCTCTGAGCTAAGACTGAAAGGAACATAAGGCAAACATAAACTAAACAGGATTACGCTCCTAGGTACATAAACTGTTGCTTCCTTTTCACTTCACCTCACAAACAGATGTTGACAATTTATGGGAAAACATGTTTTTTTAAGACAGTTGTAAGAAAAGAGTGGGATACCAGAGCAGATATGGCCAGGCATAAGCCCCAGTGGGAAGTGGAAGTGCCTGTGTTCTGCTAACTGATGTAAAAAAAAAGTCAAAAGGAACATTGTATGGCAAAAAAATCCCACCAAAACATGAAGTGGGACACTTTTCTCAGTGCTGATAATACCACTTTAGCACAGGCTCAGTTTGACTATACTGACAAGAACTACCACCAGAGTGTCATTTTCAAGGGCTCACTAACAAGGCAGGCTAGGAAACTTTGGAAAGAAAAGTTAAAGTGCTTTTACTGCATCCAGTTCTGGTATCCCCATCACAAGAAGACACAGAGATCTTAGAGCAAGTTCAGGAGGCCACAAAGATGATCCAAGGGCTGGAACACCTCTGCTATGAGGACCAGCTGAGGGAGCTGGGGTTGCTCAGCCTGGAGAAGAGAAGACTCTGGGGGACCTTAGAGCTACCTTTCAATACCTGAAGGGGACTGGCAGGAAGGCTGCAGAGGGACTTTTCAGAAGGGTGTCTAGCAACAGGACAAGGGGAAATAGTTTGAAGCTGAGGGAGAGTCAGTTTAAACTACAAGTTAGGAAGAAGCTCTTCAGTACGAGGGTGGTGAGACTGTAGGATAGCTTGCTCAGGGAGGTTGTGGATGCCTCCTCTCTGGGACTGTTTAAGGCCAGGCTGGATGAGTCTAAGCTGGGAGGTGTCCCTGCCCACGGCAGTCAGGTTGGAGTTGATGATCTCTAATGTTCCTTCCAACCTACACCATTCTATAATTCTATGACCCAGGCCAGGGAAATCAACCACCCTACACATCACACACAACACACAGCACCTGGGTGGCACAAGCCGTCAAAGCCAGGTTCTACCCATCCACCACAGGTACAGGTATCTGCTACAGATAACTGCAGTAAGCACAGTTCAAGATGAACTAGATCTTTTAAGGTTAATTTGAGCCTGTATTAGGCTGCTTCACTTTCTGGAAGCTTTCAGTTTAGCTGTTCTCATCTATGTTACAGAAATGCATTTGAGGTTCTTCCCAGCTCAGAACATCCAGCACATTACAGATTTATTTACATTTGGAAATCATCTTCAAAGAAAGCACATTTCTAGGAACATTAGTCAAATCTGTTGGGAATGAAAGGCAAACTCCAACCAGTATAGAATATTAAAAGCAGCAGCAGATCACATTTCAGGAAGTCCCAATTGTTCAGTGTTTCTGTAACAGCTGTGGCCAACATGAATGAGAATTTGCAATCCTATAAATCTAAATCCATACATTAGAGGAAAAAAAAAAAAAAGGTAATTACTTGCTTTGCAAATTACTAGAAATACATAAATGTTTTTTCTTTCTACATTGTTCCTTTATAATAACATTTTCCAAGACAGAATCTCCCTTTCTTTGGGGAACCCCAAGGATGCCAAACAGCAACTCTGAAATCCCAATGTATCAAACTGAAGTTTCTGCTAGCTGAGGCTCACTTCACTTAAAGGACAACTGTGATGTGTGCTGAGAAGCATGGAAGCTGTCAGCTCTCCAGCGACAAGAAGCTCAGCTAGTGGATTTCCACCCCAACATAGCAATCCCATGAATCAGAAATAGATGTTCCACTGCGTCACTGCCTCCACTACACAACACACTCTGTACAAAACCAGCAGCTTATGGCAGTATGTAATGCTCAGCTCATGACAGACTTTTATTCATCACAGAACTAAGAGAATGTGTTTTCTGGATTCCCTTGGAAACAAAGTCCTTTCAAATGAAACTGCTCTCTTCAGAAACATGGAGCTGATGATTCGTCCTGTTGTGCTAGCCCTCACCTGTTTAAATTCATTTGTTCCTACAGACTATACTAGATTACCCTCAAATAGCATTGCTCATCTCTCTTTTTTTTTTTTTTTCTTTTTGACTCATATTCTGGATTAAAAATAATCAAACAAGTCACTGGGTTAACATCCTAGCAAAAAGTAGAATGTCTTTCCTTACTGTAGCTTGGATAATCCTTTTCTATTAAACCAGCAGAGCAGATTAGAGGTGTCACAAAGAGAATTTCCCAAACTGGGCAAAATTTCTGTCTAATTCATATTGCAGAAGTAGTTTGCACAGTTCTGGTACCAAGCTTCCCCATCTCAACTTTAACTCATAACAGAGCATGTTTCAATACCCTACCAATGCGAGCTTTAGCTCAAAACTGCTCAACTTGTTCATCCCCTCACAGCTGCTCAAATTTTGTGTTAGAGTTCCTGGCCAGCTTGGCTGGGAAGATGATCTCCATTTGGGGAGAAAATACAAGTCAATTCTGCAGACACATTATTCCCTTCTAAATGATTCTGCTGAAAACCAAAGCTATCCCTAGCATCAACCCCTAGAGCTGTGACTTCTGCTCACTTGGCTAAGCAGAGCAAAGCACTCAAAAATTAGCAAACCTGCAGGTTTCATATCTAGCATTCAGGATTAAAGCTGACCTAGCAAGCTATTTTAAACTGCTTCTTGAAATGGGTAACAAAGCTTTCCAAAATTTACATTCATTTGCAGATAAAATTATTGCAGCTGGAATTGTCCTGACCTACTAGAAAAACAATCACACAAAACTTAAGTGTATGTTGTGTTGCAGCAATTACAGGACAGTATTGCTCAGCATGCCTTTTTTTGTTGCTTAAAGTTTTCCTGACAAAAGCCTACCTGAGCTGCTGCTGCTTCTGAATTTAGGTTTTATTTGTGAGTTGGAGTAAAAGATAAGAAAGGTTAATAGGACACGATTTTATAATTCTAAGATTAATATAATTTGTCCAAACTTTTGGTGTTTTAATTCCAGACTGCCAATAGTTGTCTCAGGGGATGTGAAGTTCCAACCCTAATCACAAGCTCAGTGTAGTAGTTCTATTGAAAAGACTTTAATTGAAAAAGAAGTCAAAACATCCGTGGTTACTTCTGACAGCTGTTGCTAGAACTCAAGCCTGCTGGCAGAAACACTCCCTGCATTTCTTTTCAGTTCGGAAGCCCTCCTGCAGAATAAGCTGGGAGTCTGCAAGGAGCTCTTAGTGAGCTGCCAAAGCAGAAACTGTGGCAAATAAAGAGTTACTATGGTTTTGCTCCAAGTCTGCAGACTCTGTTTAGCTTCAGTTTGTGATTGGAGCCCCAAGAGCAGCAGAGTTAACAGCAATGCAGAAGCTGTCAGGTTACTTGATTATTTCTGAGACATTAATTTGTGCTATATTTAAATTTAAATTTTTTTTTGGGTTGTTTTTTGGCCAGGAGTACACTCTTCATTTTCTGAAATATTATTCTAGTGATTTAGTGCAAAAGGACTGGTCCAGATCTTCTTAAGGCTGTTTCTCACTGTGTTGCAGATACTTTTGTTTTGCTTTGCAAGTGCAAGACGGCAGCAGCTTCTAACAATTTCAGCTCCTCTCACCTAAAGGACTGAACATTTTGTTACTTCTGCCTAAATGTTAGGTCCCAGAGTAAATGTCACTTGACATAATGTCTGTAGGATTCAAAGAGCATGCATGCTGCCAATTATTCCACATAAAAGAGCAATCAGCCATGGAGAAATGTCCCACAATAGCTGTATCACTCAGTCTGTGTTATGTGAAACGCTGTACTTAACTAATATATATGGGAGGTGGTAAAGAAGCCTGGCCTGCTGCACAGCACAAAGCAGAGGCAGAACTGCTCACAGCACACCCAACATTTAACCTGCTCACACACGACAAGATTTATGAACCAGTTCTAAGTAGAAATTATTGCATCTGGGCACGGCAGGTAAGCAAAGGGCTGCGTAGTAACTCCAGCTCTGCAGTTCTGTGGGCCAAAATGAATTCTAACTGCTTGGCCCTAACCTTCAACATCTACACTGGCATTATTCTTTGCAGCCCACTATTGCCATAGCCAACCCTCCAGTTAGCACCAGCTGCCAGGGAGTATTTCCAAACCTCTATTACTTCTGCAGGGCAGGAATTTTCTTTTTGTGTGAAAACTTGTCTGAACAGCATTTTTTCTTACATCTATTTCCACACACACTGAGGACAGATACTGACAAACATGAAAGCCTTAATCAAGGAGTTGAGGGGGAAAAAAAAACAACACAGATATTGAGACATCCTCATTCAAAAGACAGCAGTTAGGAACAGCCATGATGAGGGTATGGAGGCAATCAAAGCTGGGAAACACCAAGGCCAAGAGCACACACACCGAAATGCTTGAAGTAAATGCCTCAGGAAGCATATGCAGTAAGAGCAGACCAACTGGAGTTCTTGGGTAAACCAAACAGCAATACTTAAATGCCACTGGTAAGACAGCTGCTATGCATGAACATGGTTCCTTCCATAATCATCCCTGGTAAGATCTCAGGGGCATTTGTCTATTAGTAAAGGCTGAGGAGTAGGTACCAGGACACACTGGCTTTGCTCCTGCTGGCTCTCACTGCTTTCAAGGACAGCAAAAGCAGCTGCAGTTACTTTGTCTGCTATGTACCAACAAGCTAAGACAAGAAACAATTTATGTTCAGTTACTGTTTCTCCAGTAACACACTAGAAATTAGTTCTCCCTAAACTACTGTTCAAACAGCCAACTCCAGACTCCATCCAGTGAAGACATTAATTCATTCTTCTCCAACGCTATCTCCAAGATACATTACAGAGGCTTTCACTCCGGCTGCTGACATTCTAAAGAGGTTTTGAATTAAATTATTTGCTAAAACAGGCACTGTCTGGCACTGTGCAAGAGATTAGCTCTACTCAGCACACACACTTGGGATCATGAACTGCACAAAACTGTAAATTCACATCCTAAATATAGCATGTTCCAAATAACTTACTGATACCTTCATGCTTCAGTATAATATTTTACCCATGGACCTCGATGCACTTCATGCTGGTGAGTTAGAGGTTATTTTAGACTTCTTTGGCTTCTGAGAAACAGTGGGCTCCATTTCCTCAATTAACAGCATCCAAGACTGATCTTCTTTTGCAGATGAATGACATCCCACAGCACAACCATGGGAAAAGAGCTGCATTCTTAAACTGCTTTGGAGATTATGAGTTTTGTGGGTTTTGGTTTTTGGTGGTTTTTTTTTTATTATTCTTGAATGGAAGAATACCAAACAAGACCAAAAGAATTCCTAAATAGGTTACATCTTTCTACCCCATCTATTATATTCTGGGGCTTTTAAAGTATTTTGCTCATGAAAAAACTTAATTCCGCATTCAGAAACGAGCTGCACATTTATTTTTCAGAGCCCTACTACTGCAAAACATTTGCCTCTCACAGATGGAGGGCTCATATTTAAATATCTCCACAAATGCACTCAGTCTGAGAACCTCTGATCTCCACACTCAGGGGCATGCAGATCCCCAGCCTTCAGAGACGGCACAAACACCACGGGTATGCGCTGCTTACATAAAATGCTTAACTGCAGATCAAACCTGCCAGAGCTGCGTGTAACCACCTTACAGAAATCGAGGGCAATTATCGTGCTGGCACCAGAACAAAAGATTTTGCTGCCGACCAGGCACACAGAACATTAACGGCACAGCAATTCTTTTGGGTGTGTCTCCAGATGAACGGGCACTTCTAGCAACTGAAGCCAGTGGACCATACACATAACTGAGTAACAGATCAAAATGATGTTCACAGGAACTGGAGAAGGTTTTAAGTTGTTCAGACACTATCAGCAGAACGGCTCAGGAGTTCTCCTTGGATCTAATTAAAATCTTAATGATGCATCTACTGACTTGTGCCACTGGTCACACGCCATGCAACAGGAACACAAGCACAAACAAACAGAAAAGAGAAGGGATCTGTCTCCTGTGAGAACAATTCCAAACAAAGCCTTTTGCAATATGTAAAAATTGTCCTTTAATTCTCAGACTTAAAAGACATATGCTAAATCACTGTGCAGGGATATGGCTTTAAAGTGCTGTCATTATGTGCAAATAATTTCATGTAATATTATGAGATGTAAAAATATTTATTCTTCATTGCAGTTAACTTCTACTTTTTCTACTTAGTTTTGCCATTGCATTGAACACCACATCTGAAACCTCTGTACAGCAATGAGTTCTTGGACTATTCAGCTAAACTGTCTGCCAAATGGTGCATCTGAAACACAAGCATTTTCTTATTTCAAACTGACTAAGGTTAAGAAAAACTTCAGACCAGCAGAACTACAAAAATAAAACAGACTCCCAGTCACACTGAGAACTTCCTACTGCGACACAGACTCCACTGGCTCCAGCACTGAGGGAAAAAACCAGCTTCTGTGATGTAAAAATTGCTTGAAATCCTAAAGTCTTATCTGGTGTACCAGATCACTGTGCTCCTAGTACTACAGCAAAAGAAAAGGGCAGTACATGCTAGAACATGAAATGCTTAAGAAAATTAGTAGATGGAACAGCCTACTAGACATGTGAATGCCTTGCATAGTGTTCATTCTTGCTGGCTTACAAATTAATGCAATCATACAAGTTAATGATGTATAATATTTCACAAACATAGCCCTGTGCAAAAAGGGAGGACCTTATTTGTGCAAGTGTCACATTCTTTAGACTGTATTTTGCAAAGCAGCTTCTTCTATGGAAGAAGCATCATTCTGTCAAGCTTGGTTTGCCATGCATGTATATGAAATAGATCCAAGGTATAAGGCCCAGGTTTTCTCTTCTCTTTGCTCTAACTATTCATTTAAATGCAATAGCCAGTGACAAGCAGCAATATCCCCTCCTCAAACGGAGAGCACAGAACTGATTCCTCAAGAAGTCTTGTCTCTCTAAGGGCACTCACTCCTGAGGCACAACAGAAAAGTAACCTTTTGGGAAAGAAACCACAGGCAAGTGTAGAGCTCTGTCCTCTTCCATTGTGGATGTTCTGTATGTAAATCAAAAGCAGCAAGAGCCTCTCTGAGGCTTAGAAGACACACAAAGCTAAATCATCAAAATACAAATCTAGATCTACCCCCCAGGTTGAGCTGCAAAGCCTAGTGAGTGATCTTCACATATGAACAACTGTAAATGATACATCTGAAATTCAGCTGCTTACTCACACGCCAACGCCCTCAGCCAACAATTCCAGTTTCTTTTGAGATGTCTGGATATGCTAAATTTAGGATGCTGAGAGATTATTTCCACTCAAGAAAACTTGGGGCCCTTCAAGAGGCACAAGAGACTTTGCCTCTCAGGGCAGCAAGTATCATTCAAAATGCACAGTTCTGAAGTCAAGACCTAGCAGGGAAAAGAGTCAACACATCCAAACAGGAAGATTTGATGTGCAGCCTGTCACTACCTGGACGTCATCACTTTGTACCAACAGTCAACAGTCCATGTCCTGTGGCACTACAATAAAACCTGAGCCTGCCTCGTGTGTATCTCTGTGAACACAGATTTCTATAGCTACAGAGATACACATCTACAGCTCAGCTGAAAACCTTTTAGGATGCAAATATGTAAAGACAGAAAACATTGGAGAATGTCAAAATGTCTGTTTTGTGTTGCCTTAATGAGGCAATGCCCCAAGGGTGGTTCTTGATAATTTTTTCATAACTGTAACTCTGTATTTAAGATAAGAATTGAGCCCAGCAGATAAATGTATAGTTCTTATCCAGGCAGAACAAATGGCTGTGTAACCTACATCATGTCACGTTTAGCTTTACTCAACACTTCGAGGCCTTGGGATACAAAAAGGGTGCTGTCTACTAAAGCAGAACACAGTACCCCAGATAGAGCAGAAAACTAATTCCTTCACCTTATCAGGGAGAATCCTGGGAATAGAAAGAGGAAGACAGCTTGAAGCAATGTAATGCTTATTTCTCCTACTTGAAAAGATCCAAATGTCTGCTTAGCTTTTATACTTTCTGCTATCCCTCTGAAGGCAGGCAATGTGTGATCATGCTCTTCTGCTTCCTTCAGTTCTCCCTCACTGTGACACAGGGCTATACAACACATTGCTTTGCTACAGAGATCTCAAAGATGCTGCTCATTTCAAGTGATGATGACTTCTTAATGTCACTTGCTTCATCCATTCAGCTCAACTCCTACTCATAGATTTTTCCTTCAGGTGTATTCAGTCGTTCTCCAGGAACACCTACTCCCCAATTAAATTATAGGGGCAAGGAAACAAGGAGAATTCAGGAGAATAGTTCCTGTCACTAATAGAGTTCTGAGCCCAGTCAGTTGATGCTTTTTCTCTGGAGACAGGATCAAACAACACAAACAGTCTCTGCAGAGGTTCTGAGGCTGCCACTTGCCTCTGCTGCCTGGAAGTAAACCATATTCCTCAGGGTTTTCTATAGCAATCCTGCATCCTAATTATTATCTTAGAATCATTAAGGTTGGAGAAGACCTCTAAGATCATCAAGTCCAAGTCTTAGAAAGAGCCAACAAAAAAAATCAGTACAGAGTGTGCTGAAGATGAGAGAACTCCCCTGCCATTAGATTTCTTTTACTCATTATAGAAACAATAAATGGCCATTCAAAGTTTCCTACTCAGGATACATGTGTTTGCATGCATATTCAATTTTCATAAATAGATTTTAATGAATAAAAGAAGGTATCAAAATGGATTTTACCTGGACATCATAGAGAGCTACAATGTTCTCATGTTGAAGCTCCTGTAAAACAAAATATTTGTGTTATGGAAACAGCCTGTTATTATTATGGTAATATGTTGAGTGATAATCAAAGAGGGTCACATCACACAGAAGAAGGTAGCATCTTTTTTGGACCATCTAATGGAATTTGGAGCTATCTAGACAATATTTATAGGAACAGGGAATTAGGCAGCATCTTCAGAGGTCATTTGGTTTCAGAACTTTTGTGTCTTGTTACAGAAATTATTACAGCACAAGATCCTTAATGACTACTGGAAACTGATTCCATTTAATTTTGTAGTCTCACATTATTTATTGCTTAGCAGAGCAACCAACTACACTAGAGAAGAAAAGACCTGCTTTGACTAAAAGAGACCTTTCAGATCAAGTCCAGTAAGTTCGAGTCAACCTTTTGGTTTTACAATAAAAAGGAAATCCAATCAAATAGCAAATCAAACAGCAAGTAAACTCCTAGAACAGCTCCAATAAACAACCTGTCTTTGCTAAGTACTTGCAGCAAACTAATGCACCCAACATCACAATTTCTGGTCAATAATAAATATACCAGAATCTAATATGCATCTATTTATATATAAAATAGTGATCTATCTCAAGAAGCTTGGCAACATGGAAAGAAGATAGCACTGATTACTACAGCAAAGCTATGTAAAATGAGATGTATTGAAGTTCAGAGAGCAAAGAACACTATGAGATCATCCAGGGAGATGTGTCCATAAAATGGCACTGAAAATCTAAGTGATGCTCTGTTTTATTTCCTTCAGTAGAGCCACACTAGACATTTTAAGTCAATTAACACAACTCAGAAGTTGGAAGACTGCTGCAGGAATCAAATTTAGCATGCTGATTTCAGCTTTCAAAGCATCTTTGAGCAAAGAAGATGAAGGAAGATCAAAGACTGATGTTTTACCCTGAGCTATGACTTTCCTTGTATGCACTGCTTGGGAGAGGTGCCACATCCTGAAGGACAAAGTTTTCTCTGTGTGCAGTAAGGAAAGCTCAGAGGCTGGTTTTACAATAATTTTCCACTTCTAACTACAAAAGCATGCCCATCACTTACTCTCAGACCATTTCCAGAACTTAAAAAAAAAAAAAAAAAAGTATAATTTCCTTTTTTATTTCCTTGATCTTTTTAGTTCTGGATTTCTCCTGCAGCTAACAACAAAACAAAAGGCAGAACAGCTATTACTGTGATACCACCCATGACCTGGAGTGAACTGGGTCAAAAGTCAAGTCTCTTTTCCTTTCCAAGTAAAGCAGCTTTAAAAATCACTGCAAATTCACATACCTTTAAGATTTTTATTTCTTTTCCAAGCAGGATTTGTGACTTTGACAAGTTCTTTTTGTTAATACTCTTTATGGCTACTTCCCAATCAGTTTTCTGGAAACAAACAAACAAAACAGTATTGTCAGCTTTAGATTTGAGATGGGTTTTTTTTTTTTTAATCACTAATAGCAAGCTAGTAAAGCACTGGAGAAAAAGTTGTGAGATCATCCTTACTCTACCCACCAGAGATTGCTACATCACATGATGCCATCAAGAACTATTTCATTCCACAATAGCTCAGGCACCTATTAAAATCCAGCTGCAGCTACACTGCATTTTCATGGATTCCAAAGCATTAAAACACAAAAGCAGCAATCCTATCCCATTTGGGTTGTGGTACTGGTGCTACATATCTGCTTTTTAGTCCTCTTGAAAGGGTGAAGTTACTTTTACCCTCCTTTAAAGACTTCCCATTTTTGGCTTTCTTATGATTCCATCTGAAAACTGCACAAGAAAACATCTGGATTTTAAAGGGAACTTATGTATTTTCTGTTTATATATTATCTAAAAATAAACTGCCTATTTGTTTATAAGGTGAGAGCATCTCCATTGGCCTTTCAAGTTTCTGTTTTCCTTTCTCCCTTAATTTTTTTTAACCCCCAAATCACTGCACCGTGCCTCTCTGAACGATGAAGCCCTAACGCTTCCAGATGATTAATCTGAAGAGTTTATTTCTGGAAAGCAGAGCACTTTAGGCACCAACACCAGAATAAACTCTCGCAGCATCATAACCTAACTATGAATATCAGGGGTGATTAGCGAGCCACGCCACGAAACCAGACACCTCTGAATTTTAAGAAATCTTCAGCCAATCCCAAAGGAGGCAATTTTCCATGCGATCCCTCGTTATCCAGCCGGATAAACATGACCCTCCCGACAAACAAAGGGCTCAGCCTCCCATACAGCTGCAACTCTTCGCTCGCCCTTGTGTTAGGCAGCTACCAAGCAGCAGGGAGGAGAGGTGGGAATGCGGAGAGGTTGGTGGCTCTTTAGGGGAGGGGAACAAAAAAAAAAAAAGAAAATTCAGGGTTTATGGAGGCCCCGAGCCGGCTGCTCAGCCTTAGGGCTGCAGCAGCGACAGGCCGGGGCTGCCCAGGACGTAGGCTGGGCCTCGGGCCCCGTCCCCGCCGCCCCCGCCCCGGTAACTCAACCCACCCACACCTTTCTTTTTTTTCTCTCCGAACACCCAAATGACCACAAAACTCCGCAGAGGTGACCCCCCCGCCCCAGCTGTCATCCACCGGGAGGGGCTCCTGAAGGCTGCGGACCCGCGGAGCGACCCCTGCCCCGGCCCGGGGTTGTGTAACCAGCCCCGCTCCGGCTGAAGCCCATCGCTGTTTACCTTGCGGTGGCGACCTTTGAAGACCACAGCAAAGGCTCCGTGTCCTATCAGGTCCTTCTTGCTGTACTCAAAGTCCCCCACCACCTCCATCATCCCTCAGCGGGGCATGAAGCCCCCGGGAAGGAAGGAGGGAAAACAAAGAGGCTCTTCCTCCAGCCGAGGCAGCTACAGCCGCCTCACGTCGACCGGCGGCGGGGTGGGAGCCTGCCCCTCTCCTGGCTGCCCCCGGCGGCGAGGGCAGCTCCTCTCATACCGCGGGGGCAGCCGCAGACCCCCGGGCCGGCGGGGCTGCTGCAGGGCGTCTCCGAGGCGAGGGGCTCCGTCTGGCATGAGGAGGGTAAGGCGGGGAAAAGGAGGTGGCGGAGGGGTAGTCTCTCAGGGGCCGGGTGTGAGGGGACAGCGCAGCACGGGCGCCAGGACGAGGGTCCTTCTCAGCAGGGAAGGGGGCTCCGCGCCCTGCCGCTAGTCGCCCCCATGGCCCCGCCACAGCGGGGGCTGCTGGCACCGCGGCCCCCCTCAGGGACCGAACCCCGGAGCATCCAGCAAGGTGGAGGGAGACGAGGCCCACGCTCCGGGGGTGGCTGTCGCTGCCGCACCCCCTGCGAGAGGAGAGGAACCGGTGAGGCTGCAGGCGGGGGTCTCTCAGGCCGCCGCTGCCGCCGCCACCACCTTCTCCTCTTCCTCCTAAGCTCCCGCCGCTCCGCCACCGCCTCCCAGATGATCTGCACACAGCCAGCCCCGGCTCCGACTGCCCAGACCTCCGCGCCACCCTGCGCATTTTATAGGCCGTATCGCGCAGGCCCCAGTACTCGGCTGCTTCCGCCGGCGGCCAAAGAGTGCCTCACCCCGTTTAACCCGGCGGGAGCGTCCTTCCGCCGCCATCTCTTCGGGAGCGCGCTGCGGCCGGGCCGTGCTGCTCGCTCCTCCGAGCCAGCTCCCCTTGCAGCCCTGCCGCTGCCTGTCTGCCGGCGGATAGGCCTAGGTCCCCTCTGGCTCTGCTGTGGCTCCTGGGGTCGCCTCGCGGTCCCTCCTGGGAGGGCAGAGCAGGGCGACCCCGGTGCTGGGGCACTTCTCGCCCTGTCCTCACCTGAGCGGCGCCAAACTCGGCCCCCGCGCCTGGCTCTCACTCCCACCACCTCAGCTTTTCTTGACCACCTCAGGCCGAAATGCCCACGAGGAGAACGCTGAGGGGCCACCAGCAGAGGAGGGAAGGACAGATTTGTCCCACAGACCGGAGGCCCTCGGCGTGGAACGAGGCAGACAAGTGGCAGGACAGCAGGCAGAGGCGGGAAGGCAGGTTTGGGATTAGCGATCCCACCCTGCCCTGCTGCCAGGCTTCCATACTGCCCACCCAGCACCTTGGGTCATGCAGTGTCCCTGCTCCGTCAGCCAGCAAGCTTCTTCATCAAATCTAATACGAGGAGCTTAAGTGGAGGAGCAAGCACACAAAATGCTGGAGGCCAAAGACACTTCAAGTTGCTCTCATTGTAAGGAGAAGGACATCTGTAATTTACAGTCTGCCCCTCAGCACTTTTTGATCAGCCTGGGATTGTTTACAGCAACACGTACAAACATTAAGAAAAACAATCAGCCACCACACACCAGTCACATGGAGCCTTTGACCTTCACCTCCACATCTATATAACTATGCTCCTTTGCTTTCCATTCCTCACTGCTTTCTTCCCCGTCCTCTGTCCATGTTCTCCATCACACCTCCTCCACGCCCTGGAGCTGCATCAGGCTTCCCCTGCTATCTCCATATGCCCCAGATCCTCTGGGCACTCTGAGCCACAGCAGCAATGATTAACCTTCAATGGAAGCCACAGCTGACACGAGGTGCACATGGGGATGAGGAAGGACAGAGCTCCAGCCCCACAGAGCTGTGCTGTGCCTTCTCTCATGTGATACAGGCTCTGCTTTCAGCACTGCTTGATCGAAACAGAGACTAAGCAGAGATTTATGCAGTTGGTCCTCTCCCTGTTCTTCACTTATCTCCCTTCACTCTCTGGCATTCCAAATCAAGCGGTTCTGGAGCTGTGTGCCGTGTCAGAGCTTCCACCGACAGTCAAGTCCAAAGACAACACACTTAGATCAGGAAAATAGTCAGGAAGAAATTCCTAAGGGAATATCAACAGCTTTATGAAGGACATTTTAAGGTCTAGACACTATATGGAGACATCAGGGGAATTCAAAGACATCTGTTTTGTGCCAGAGGGCTTTAAAACCACCTCAGAACTTGAATCCTCCCCTTTATTTTCTGGAGTCCCGACCTCTCTCATCCAAAACCCATTCACAGCACTACCCTAACAAACCCAACTGAGAAAGTGAAGCTGACCAAGCAATTTCAGCAACTCACAACACCCCCGTGGAAGGAATAAATGAGATGTAAAAATATTCCAAGTTAATCATAAATAAGCATGTCGATAGTAACATAGACACATTCCAGAATGCCCCTTTAAAGCCAAGAAAAAGCCCACAAGTCTCAATGTGTTAAATCCTCTGATTCAGAAGATCATTTCCCTCAGAACTGGCTGTTTATTACCATCTGCATTCTCACATTCAGGAGTAAGCCTTTCAGTATCAGCATCCATGCTCACCCCAAAGTCAATGTCAGGAGCTACATTTTNAAAAAAAGAAAAAGAAAAGGCAATCCAGAAAGATGCCTTTTGATCAGAGAATTCACTTCAGGAATTTCTAAGCCACCCATTCTGCATGACGTTTCAAACCCAAGCCTTGCTTCCCTTCTGTAGCAGCACGACTGATGTCCTTTTGTCCTCCTAATGGGACTGGAGCCCTCGAGCAGGTTTGTTTCTGCACAGCAAGGACAAAACAGCCAGGAGCAGCGGCGAGGTTTGACCAGAATAACTAAGCACGCTGCTGTCTCCCTGGGATTCAGCCGGGATCTGAAGAGCTGGAAGAGCGCTCCATGAAGGGCTGCGGGAATTTGCATGCAGGTCGCTCATTTGAGCTGGGTCCTCAATTAGCGTCTGCGAGCTTCTAGGTGTCAATATTTCCAGCAGACTACAATAAATCTATTTACAAGCAGCACCTTTGCTTGCTTTTGCAGCTGTGAAGTCAGAGATAGAATGGGCCAAATTTGCCTGCCTTTCCCAAAGGGAGCCTCAGTCCTTTGGGAGAGTGATGTGGGATAACCCCACGGGGCTCAAGCTGCTCCTCCCTTGACCAAAGAGTACAGAGAGACATTCACCACTTGGTGCTGGCAGACAGCAGCAGCCCTGAAGCACTTGGAGGGATGCTCTGCTCTGCTGTGACAAGGCACATGGCAGGACAATAAAATACCCAGCCTGCTCAAAAGCTATGGCTGGGTAGCAGGCACCAGTACCATGTCTAATTTGCCACAGGGATCCTTTGAAAGCACAGAGTACTCTGTCCCAAGTTGGTTTATTTCTGACACCATACTGTGCAAGAGCTGAAGTCCACCAACAGATCACCAGCAACCACAGCTCAGCACAGACCACCAATGCACAAGGTCAGTGTGAAAGAAAACGGAGTAAGAGCACCGAAGAGGCATTTGTGGTTGTCTCCCAGCTATACTACTTTGGTTCAGCCAAATCTATCCCTCTGGTTTGAGCCAGGATTCATGATCACAAAGGCAACAGTTCTAGGAAGGAATTAGCACCTTCCAGGTTGCTTGTCTGACGGCACAGGAGAAGCTGCTTTCATCTGGTAGCAGCTTTCCAGCACAAACATCACTGTTCTGAGTTTCCATACTTTTCATCCTCTAAAGTGCTGATGGCCTTTGCAGCAAACCCTTTTCTGCCATCTGCATCACCACAATGCAGCCCTTTCTGAGGTAGAAACATCACCTGAACAGTGCCTGAGTTGATCCAAAGAAAAGCAGAAAAGACTGTTTTGAGTGCTTTTCCTGATGTTCATGCAGAGCAATGATTCACATTTATCTTCTTCCTGTTCATCAAAAGGTTTTTGTCTCTCTCCCCAGGCTATAAACATGCACATGGAAGTTAAGTTACTGATCTGGGAAAATAATCTAGAGATCAGCTGAGTCGAGCAGAACATGAATGCATGGCTCCAAGGACCCAGGACAGAACGCATATGTCACCTAGCCAGGCCAGCCCTCCCACATGGGTGAGCAGAACACAGCCTCAAGATCAGTTTTCATAAGGATGCTAAAGACTCACTTATCTAAATCAACCACCAGAGGCAAGAGTCTGGCACCATCCTGCTTATCTCAGTGCTATCCCAAACAATCTGCTTCACTCTAGGTGTTCTTACATTGTTCTTCTCTCCTTCCTTCCTTCCCTCCTCCATCCATCATACTCAGGAATTTATTAGACAGGTAAACCTTTCTCAGAAGGCTGGCAAACTTCCCAGTCCTTATCATCACTGCCCCCGTGTTGGGGATTGGTAACAACATTAATGGTGGCATCATCTGAGCTATCAGAGCTTTTAAAGGAGAAAGTGTCAGGAGGACTCTGCAGGACAAACACTTTCTGGATATGCTTAAAATCATCCTTCTAATGTCAGTGAAAAGTAACGCCCCTGTAGTACACGTCCCTGCATGCTATGCTGAATGAGTGACTCATGAGACTGGACTGAAACACAGCAGGAGATCCTCATATCCCTGTCACATAGCACTGAAGAAGTTCAGGTGTTTCAGCAGGTTTTTAGTGATGTGGTTCCCAGCAAAGCACTCAGAAAGCTTCAACCTACCTTCTGGATTTGCCCTTTACCCAAAAGTGATGCCTTCCCCTTTAATAACACCACCCACCCAGATATGCATCTGCCGTTGTAAAAATTAGCTAATTAAAGCTCACTTCACCAAGGAGCCACCTCTGAAGTGACAGGCAGTGGCTCTTCCCTGGAGCACCAGCAGAATGCAGAGCCAGGCCCGGGAAATGCTGCATTCAAATAAACCTGGGAGGAGCATTACAGGATTGCTTCGGAACACAGCTGGAACGGGGCCAGCTCTTGGTGTGCGTGAAGGCTGCTGCTGTGTGAATAAGAATAGCAGCAGCTGCCTAGACAGGAAAGCTCAATTTGCTCTATGAGCAAACCCATCACAGTGTGGTTGAAAATCTACCTGCTATCAGGTCAAAGATGAAGGCTGAGACAGCTGCAAGACTCTCTTCAAGAGGTCTCATTTTGCGGTGGAAAACCTTTCTGCTCTAGCCTCAGGAAGGTGAGTTTCAAGCAGCCTCTGCTTGGTGCCTGGTATCACAGAAGCAGTCTGAAGGGATGGCAGGAGTTAGCCTAGCTTAGGAGTGTGGCCAGAGGGCACGGTGATTGCTTTGGTTTGGAAATCGGTGGACAAGGACAAGGCCACATACACGTGGCCAGCCAAGCCAGTCCCTGCAGGCTGCATCACCTCTCCCAGCTCTGCTACATCCCCACTCCTAACACAAAACACACTGTGGATCACAGTGACCATGTGCAGCACCTTGAGAGAGAATGAAGCTTCTTCCCTCCGAAGGAGCCATGCACCAGCAGGCACTGCAGAGGCTGCTGCTTCCAGCAAGTGAAACCCAGGGACAGAGCTGAATTCCCAAGGCGGGAATTGTTTCCTTCAGCGCAGGCAGCCCAAAACACCTGCAAAACAGACAAGCTTCTGTCTTGGCTGTTAGCAGAGATCCATCAGCTGCACATGTGCTCCTCTCCATCCCAAGGGCATGGCCCTCTGGGGGGGTCAGAATTATCAGCCAGAGTTTCAAATCACCCTGCCCCACAACATTTACCTTAGGGAATTACGAAAGGTTTTGTTTATGCAGATGGATGCAACGTGGCCTTCCTTGCCAGCAAGAACCAGCTGGAGGAAGCATGCTGATGGGAGAGCAGGTACAGCATAGAGCTCTTCCCAAAAAATCCCATGAAGATAGAGCCTGCTGACTTGGCTGGCAGAAAGAGACGCCAACAGGAACCAGAATTTGTGTTCTCAGTTGTATCAAATATTTAGCCCTTTGTGTGAGTCCTCTGCTCACCTGAACTTTGCACACAAGCATATGGCCACTACTGCCCCACTCTCACTTTATTCTCCAAAGCAATCCTGTCTGCAGGAATGAAGCCCCAAAATGCAGCTTCTGCAGCTGGAAAGCATCTGAGACTCAAAATCCTGTTCTGAGTTGTAGTAATCTCTCTGTAGCAACTGCAGTACAAGGGCTACAGTGTTTTGGCCTTGAGGCTAACTTACTGCAACTAAATCTGAGAACAGAATTTCTACTCCTCAATAATCACATCTTGATTTTCACTGTTTTGCAAGGCTCCTGCAAACAAACACTGAATCCAGGTCTACCTACCTCATGATTGTTGGAAGCCTGTATTGATTTATAAAAGGCTCACAAGCGAGCTCACAAATATGTAACTGACAGTGTGAATCCCTCTCACCCAGTGGGAAAGTAAATGTACTTCAGAAATTCCATGAGCCAGCTCTGTGCAATGGAAGTTCTGCCATTTACTGTGACAGTCCCAGCCCTGCTGTCAGCACACATCCAGGGCAAGGGACAAACGCCACCCAAACACTGTCTCCATCCTTCCCCTTCCCCACCCCTTCCTTCCTCCCCTCCCCAAGCCAGCAGTGGATAGGAAATGGGTGCTCTCTCCCCTTGGTCAGAGGCATGAATGCCTCATTTCCCCATTTCCAAGAGCCAGCGAGACCTGGAAGTTCAGCACAGCTCTAGCAGCCATTTGAAGTCTGTGCCTGTTGCACACTGGATGGATGAGTGAGCAAATTATCTGCTGTGGATGCAGAGGATCACTAAGAGATAATGCCCAGCCCACAGGGAACTGGGCTAAGTGAAAAGGCAAAACCTTGCTGGCATAACGAGAAGCCTCAAGACCTTATTCTCAGCAGATCTTTGTCCCAGGCGTGCAGCTGAGAACAGTTCTGCAATGTAATGATGTGCTGGATTTTCCCCTTCCTCTCCCTCTCTGAAGGTCACACAAGGATGACCCTTTCTGTTCCCATTAAAAGCCTCTTCTCTGCAGGACTCTTCACACAGCGAGAAAGGGCAGGAGCCATCCCCACCCTTCGACTGCCCCTTTCAAGGCAGTAGGCTGCTGTAGGGCTGAAATGTCAACAAACAGCCAGTTGAGATGGAGGCAGAAAAGAGATCCCTTCTGTAATGTTCAGAGGAAATCATCCTGCAAAGCACAGCTCTTAGTAAGAACCAGAATTAAAATTTCCTTAAATAAATATAAGGAAAGAGTCCACGAGGGAGAAGAGCCAACAGGAAGTGGGAGTTGTGCTCGGGTCGGCCTCCATCGTCCATCCCCTCGCAGATGTCCCAGGCAGACTGTGCTGAGGACAGGACAGCTCAGGACAGGATCAGCAGCTTTGTGTCACTGCTCCTATCGACGCCATCTGCAAACACAAAGAGCTGCTGTGTCCCTGCACAGCACTGCCACACAGCCCAGCAGGTACCACTCAAGAGCAGCCCATCAGGGGACTGCAGTCTGGGTTCCTTCACCAGCCTGCTCAAACGGCAACCAGTGCACAGGAATTTGCATAACTGGGAGATGGAGGAAGGTGAGAAAGAAAAGGTCTCATTGACAACTGTCCCTTCTGCTCTCCAGGAGCCAAACCGTGTGAGTCAAATCTCACCACTGACTGCTCAGCTGGACCAGGTCTGCTCTCTAGTTATCTCCCAGGAGACAGCAGCAGTTCCTGCCCTGAGGGAGGACAGGTCTCTGGGATGGAATTTGCCCCAGTGATGTGCTCTCTTCAAGGACAGATCATGCCCTGACTGTGCAGGTCTCTGCAAGGAGACTGCAGCTCTGAGGGACACATGGAGTACCTGAAACCTGCTCTGTGGACAGACAACAGCTTACTTACATCCTCAAGCACTTGTCCTTCCCTCCACTTGCTACCCTCTGGCCGTCCGGGCTCCAGTCTGTTGCATACACCTAGTATGAAAGCAAGACTCAGCTCTCTCTGCTGGGAGGAGGAGTCACTCCTGCCTCCCTTGAACACCTTGGCTGGACCAAACACCTCACCTCGTCTGCATGGCCAGGAAGATCAATGGCCAGTTTCTTTGTCTTGGCATCCCAGACCTTCAGCGTGCTGTCGCTGCTGCCGCTCACCAGCAAGCGGCTGTCGGCTGACCAAGCGATCTGGTACACGGCCGAGACGTGCCCCCGCAGCGACGTCAGGTACCTGGGGTAGGGCAGGCAGGGAGAGGCTCTTAGAGAAGCAGGCAGCTGGGTTGTTCCAAACAACCTCCCCTTGCCCAGCCTTCATGTTTCTCCTCCACCTGTGAGCAAGCAAGTACAGGTGTGGGGTGTGCAGCACACCCTGAGCCAGCACACACAAGGCAGCCAATCGCTATACAGAATCCATAGGTGGCTCAGTCTGTTTAAAAACCCTCTCAGATGGGCTCAGAGCCTTCTAGACAATGACTCTTCATCTCAACTCCTCAGCCAAGAAACTCTTATCCAGCAGGCAACACAAAGTTCTCACTTTGTGTACAGAGACGTCCTCCTCTCTGATTGAGCTATCTGGATTTAGAAGGAATGTTAAAACTACCAAAATGAAAGCCAAGCTCGTTAGCAGAAAGGCTGATTTAGAGAAGGAGCTCTGCTTCAGAAAGCTCACCAGAACTCTAGCTGAAGGGTAAAAGCTGGGCTTACAGGAGCATCCAAACACCAACAGCACCACTTGTAGCTACAGCAATTTGCATGATCCAGAACAAGCTGTTCTCTGGCACAGGAATCGTTTAAACTGGGTCAGTCTGCAGTGTGCAATGCACATGTCTTCACGGGATCAGCCAAGTGGAACATGCTATCCCATAGCACTTGTGCACCCATGCCAGTGAACCAACCCTGCAGCAGGCAGCACATGCCACATAGGTGCCAGGCAGCTCCGCAGCTGGATGACTGTGGGGCTGCACACACCTGCCCAAGCACAGACTCCATAACACAAGAGCCAAACAAGGCACTTCCCAAGGGCAGAGGCAGCAGAATTACTTCGCAGGATTTCAAGCTACAGAGATGCTGACTGCAGCAGAGAGCTCCTGGCAATGACACTGGGGCCTGTGTCTGTAACCTGTGCACTGCAGGCATACCCCATATGAGCACCACCCCTGTAACTCCACAAACCAACTCACTTTCCTGTCCTGCCATCCCAGAGCTTTATGGACTTGTCAAAGGAGGCACTGGCTATTATCCGGGTGTCTGGTGAGAAGAGGACTTGATTAATCAGTGCTTGGTGGCCTGTCATTCTCTCCAGTGGCTTCTTGTCTTCTGCTGGCCTCCAAAGAAACAGTGTGAAATCATCTGACCCTGAGACGAGCCTTTCTGGTTCCTGGCCCTAAGAAAGGGAAGAAAAGAGCCCAAGTCTTGTACAACCCCAGGTGTGGAGAGCTCAGAAGCACACCACTGCTGGGGCCAACAGCCAACTGTGTACTGCTTCCACCAGGAACAGTGTCAGAAATGGCAGCAGAGACAAAAGGGACTTACCCGGACCTGGTCATACCTCTGCTGTGCCCTTTTCTTCAGTTCTGCCACTGAAAGAGGGAGAGAAAAAGGGGAAGAAAGAGAGATTTGCAGCCCTTAGGTAAAAGGAAACTTTAACTCTGTGACATCAATTCCAATCCTGGCTGCATGGGCCAAGCAAACCCATTTCTGACTGCTCACCCACTTCCTCTTTGCCAAGAGTGGCAGCTAAAGCCCTTGACAACACAGCGGCCTTCCCATCCCTCAGACTGCCCAACCCTGAGCATGGGTGAGGAAGATGACCAACACCAGCACATGACCTGCTCCCAACTCTCAAAATTGCTTTGGCTTGTGGTGGCATCAGGAGACATCAGGTCTCCTCAGCATCCTCTCCACCACCTCTCCCAGCCTGCAAAACTCTGGTGCTGCACTTACAGGAGCCTCTCACGTCCTGTGGGTTGATGGTGGCCTCAGCAGGTTCGAAGGCGCCGGTGTGGAGAACGTAGTCAGTGCTAAGGGCCATGGTGTTCACCCAGTGAGCATGGCCCTGCAAGGTGCGGCAGAGGACGCCCTGCAAACAGAACCCTCTGCTTAGGGCAGCACAGAGTCAGACTCTGCAGGACCCACCAGACCCCCTGGGCAGCAAGGACCACCCCTAAGAGTTCCACATCCTCTTGGCTTGCAGGCAGGATTGCAGCCAAGCTTAGCAGAGCTAAGCTGAGCACTGCTGAGCTTCGGGAATGAGTATCCCACAGGGCCCTGCAAGGAATCCGCAGGTTGCTGTCACCCTAGGGACGTTCCCAGCTTTTAGCCTCATTTGGCAGTTGTAGGGACAAAAACACTGCACAACAGCTACCCCTGCCAAATGGTGTCAAGCAACAGACCCTGCTGGCCCCGAGGATGCAGCACACACTCTGAATCTCTGTTTTTCAAGGAGCAGAGCTATAACACAGCATATCCAGGCCCCTGCACTAGCAGCCCCAGTGCTGCCCATGTCACTTACGTCCTTGCTCCTCCAGACTTTGATGGTCCTGTCCTGGGAGGAGGAGTAGAGCAAGCCATCACCCCCCCACTTCACACAGGTCACCGACTGCGTGTGGCTTGTGAGGATTTTGTCACACCTGCCCATCAGCGTGTCCCAGATGCGGATGCTGCCATCTTTGGAGGCACTTGCCAGGTAGCGACACTCTGGGTTTCTGTGCAGAAAGATCAAATCCATCTGCACAGTGCACACAGCTCCTCCATTCAGCCCTTCCTCCATCAGCCCCAGAGCATTCAAGTGCCCCAAAGTCAATAAAAGGCAAATTTCTCTTTTGGCTTAAGAACAGAGAGAGGCCAGGCAGGAGCACAGCACTGACCTACAGAAAACAACATCCCACAAAACAGAGGAGAGGCAGACAGATGCTTCCACTGAACCAACCCCAGGACTGCACTGTGGAGGCACCAATCCAGGGTGAACCTGGCACCTTAGCTCTTAGCAATGACCTTGTTTTCACTGAAGGCAGATTTAACCCACTGGTTAATGATGGGACCACAACCTGGCACCTTCCCTGGGCACTGGATGGGAGAGCCCTGAGCAAGGGGATCACTCTGCCTTATGCAGGCAGAGCAGACTGGCAGCAACATGAATGTGTTGAGTGCTCCTCTGCCTGTGCCACACTTCACCTCCAGCAGGAAATGTGTGGACACAGCGGCAGGGCTGAAAGCAGCAACATCCATCCACGTGGCTCAGAAAGGCAAATTTAACACATCTGGAAGTAGCTGCCAATAAGCCAGCAAAAAGAGGGAAGCCACAGCTCTCTGGCCTTTTCACATCACCTTTATCACTCAACACAGTTCTAATGTCAGAGTGGACTCCTGGCAGGGAAGAGCACAGCCACTGAGCAGGGAGTGCAGCTGGCTGGAGACAGAGGAGTGGAGCTCTGGCAGGGTCGTCTCCCTCCTCTCCATTTCCTCATCCTCCTTTATAATCAGTTTTAGTTAATCCAGTTTTTGTTTGCAAATAGCTGGAGTTTCCTTCTGGCCAATTTAATTTGCAGGGCTCTGCTCTGAAGGGGCTCTTTTTCTTTTTCTTTATTTATTTCTGTAATATCTTGGATTATTGGCTACAGCTGACCCCATCCACTCATCTCTCCCAGACAGAGCTTTAGCTAATCGAAGGGATAAGGGGATTGCACAGTTAATCAGCCCTCATGATAAATAAACCAGATGACAGAGGCAACCAGGATGCAAGAGGGCAGAAAGGGAGAGCTCTGCAGAGCCTGACCTCGAGCACTGCACAGGAAGGCTTTCCTGATCCCAGCTGAGCACACTGGGGAGGAGCCCATCAAATGTTTGTCCAGCACTGTCAAACCCCTATGTTTTCCACCACCACCTACACAGGTGTCTCCTACACAGGCAGAGGCACAGCCTGGCAGAGACTTCCCCAGTGACTTCCCAAGGACTGTGAGCAGCAACAGGCACTCCTGGATCTGAACCTGACATTTTTCCTGGCTCACCCTGGGGGCCAGTCCCCTGCATGCAGCCTCGCTCTGTGCACCATGACAGGAAAAAGGCAAACAGGAGCAGTGCCCTTGGAGTCAGGTAGCTCCTTTCTGTAGGAGCAAAGGGGAAGGACTGGGCTGTCCCTTCACTTACATGTGGAGTGGTTCCCAGCACAGACACGTGATCCATTTGGAGTGGCCAGTGAGCACCCTGCCAATCTGACTGCCAGTGGCTGGGTCCCAGAGAAATATCTGTGTGAGGGAGGAAGCAAGAGGGTCGTGTCAGGCCAAAAGCATCATGTGAAACCCAGGGACCTTCGGGCTTCATTTAGAAAGCAGAGGTGTCCTTGGTGTTGCATTTACATTGGCACAAGCAGGGAGCAGGACTGGATGCCTTTCCAGATCTCTGCAGCAATCAGCTGACATCTCCAAGAATGAGACCTGATTGCCCTCCTCTCTGCCTCAAATGTTGCTGCACAGAAAGATCTGCCTCGAATCAAACCTGGTACAGCTCCCCAGCAAGCCAGCCTGAGCCTCTGCACAGCCTGAGCCTCTGCACAGCCTGAGCCTCTGCACAGCCTGAGCCAGAGCTGGTGACTGTTTGCAGAGCGCGATGAAAGCCAGAGCGCGCTAAACGCTGCTTATTATCGGGTTCTGTGGGTGGGACACATGCTGGTTTGCTCTTGTTTTTTCTCTCTCTACATAAATGTTCATCTAGAGAGCCAAGGCATTAGTCATCCCCAACTTAAGAACCTGGGAGAAACAAGCTAACAAGAGGACAGGCAGCTTCCTGGGTTAGATTAAAGCCAGAATGGCACCAAACCAGGGCAGAAGCCAGCCTGGCCCAGATTGTTTCCTCGGGGCTGGTATCAGCGGTTTGATAGAGCAGCAGCTCAGACACTGAGTGTGAAACAGCAGCTCTTGGCTGCTCTCACTGCTCCCAGACAGTTCAAGGGTCGGAGTGAGTGACTGCCCCTCTGCAGCTCAGCAACTCACTGACGCATTTCAATTGAGCACTCCACTCCCCCAGGCGCTTTTTTAGGGCACCTTAAGTGCACACATTTCGCCCCACAGATAGGGCACTGCCCCTGCCCATTCCTGTAAGAGGGAATCTGGCTGTGTCTGATCAGCAGCACTGCAGAGCAGGCTGCTGCTGCATGTCTAGGTCATGCAAACAGCAGCCTTGGCTTGGCCAGGCCATACCCCTTCTCGCTCCAGACACCTCCCTCGTGATGCAGCTGTTTGCCAAGGACCACATCCAAAGCTTGGAGTCTTTCTTGTGCAGAGGGAGACGTCTCTGCCATGAGACAGCAGGGCTCAGCGGCAAGAGGTCTACAAAGGCAACGAAGCCAGAGCCTGGCCTGGCCTGGCACAGAGTTCAGAGATACCACTCACAACTATAGTGACACATCTATGTGCAAAGCTCCTCTGGGGACAGGAATCCTACTCAGAACAACTGGACACACTCATCATGCCCCAGAAAAGAAACAAGTCTTTAGCCCGAATCCTTCACAGCCCTTTACCAAGTTTCATTTTGGTTCAGAACAGGGCTGCAGAGGGTCTCCACACTCCCAAAGCCCTTGGCCCCACACCACAGGAGCAGGGACCCCATGTGTACCTGGCTATTCTTGCAGCCTGAGGCCAGCTTCTTGCCGTCGGGTGACCAGGCAATGCTGAGCACCCAGTGCCGGTGACCTGCAGAGAGCACAAGCAAGTGTGAATGGAGAGCTACGACTGTTCCCAGTGTCCCAGTGTGCAGCCACCCCGAGGCAGGACCGGAGATGCGGGGAACCCTCCCTGTTCCTCCTGGCCAGACCCTCTTCCTCCATTTCATTAAGCAACAAGGGCTACTCTCGTCCCGAGCCAGAGCCCCAGCCCCAGTACCAGCCTGTATGGCTCAGGCAGCACCCAGGCTCTGGTCTGTTTATCCCTTTCAAGCACAAAGATGGTCTGTGCGAGCAGCAGGTCAGGAGTTGGTCTCCTGGGACACTCCCACACCCACCTTTAGCTGTGAACTGTGGCGTCTCTGTGCTGAGGTCCCAGAAGCGGACAGTGGTGTCTCCGGAGCCGCTGGCCAGGTACCTGAGAGGAGAGGAAGAACCTGGCTCAGCACAGTGTCCCCAGGGAGGGAAACAGAGGATGCTGCTTCACCCTGAGCCCCCCACCTGCAGCCAGACCCTCGTACTTTCCCGTGGGGCTGAAGGCCACGGAAATGACAGCCTCAGTGTGCCCTTCCAGTGAGCTGGTGCAGCGAGTCACTGCCCGCACCCTGAACACGGCCTGTGGCTGGTAGATGATGTCCAGGACCTTCTCTGTCTCCACACTCTGCCCCACCAGGGTCTTCTCCAGTGACGCCACGATCTCAGCATCATGGACAAAGAAAGCCAGGGGCACCGGCTCATCCTGGGGGAGAAACGGCAGGTGAGGGTGCGAGGGGCGGCCCCAGGGTGGGCTCGGGAAGTGCCCGGGGAACTCGAGGTTGGTGGGGGCGGTCTCACCTTCTGCAGGAGCGCATTGCAGACCAACTGCAGCTTGTCTGGGGTGATGGTGATCGGGACGTCAAAAGGGGAGCCCAGCGACTCCCCCGCCTCGTCCCGGAACTGGATCAGGAGCCGCTGTACATCCTCGTCCGGTGACATGTTCTGTGGGACACCGAGTTCAGGACGGGGAATAGCACCGGGGAGGGTGAAGGGCCCCACAACACCCGCCCGGGCAACGATACCCGTGGGGGTGGTGACGGGGGAGAGATGGAGCCATGACAGGAGAACCTAGCTTGGACCCCGTGGCAGGAAGAAACATCCCGCAAGCACCGGGCCCCCAGATGGGATGCAGGCAGGAGAAATCCTATAGCGGAACCCGGGAGTGCTCAGGAGGCCCCAGAGCACGTCGGGTCCCCACCCCTCCAGTATCTACGTGCCGCCCGGGCCTCCCCGGCTCCATTCCTCCGGTCCAAGCCGCGCTCCCGCCGCGTTCCCTCTCCGGTCCACCCCAGCCCCACTCCATTTGCTGCCCCTGTCCCGCCCCGGCCCCGCTCACCGCGGCCATGTGCCCGCACGCCCCGCGTGGGCCGGAAGTGGCTCCTCCGGGGCGAGAGGGACTCTGCACAACACTGCTGCCCCCTGGCGGCCGGCGGTGGGGACAGAGCCATGCCACTAGCGCCACGATTCGAGCCCGCGGTACGCGCGTTCCGACACGGGGAGCAGGGAGGACAGACCTCGGGGTCGAAGAGGGGTCGGGGCCAGGCCGTGGTGACCAGAGAGATGCTTTCTATAGCATTTCTAAAATAAAAAGCAGCAAAATCAGAAAAAAAAAATCCCAAATACTCCATTCCAATAAGGGATCAATCCGAGGCCCAGAGCCTGCCAAGTTGCAGCCGCGGGTAAGGAAGGGCAGGCACTCAAATGTGCTTTATTCATCATACAAACATCGGCTCGTTGGGCAGGATGGGAAGCAGGGAGATCCTGCACAAAGCCAGACTCAAATCTGCCACACAGACCTGTAAGACAGCAAGAAATCCAAAGTCACCTGCACAAACCAGCAGCGACCACAGTGAGCGTCACAAGCCCACACCCAGAGCCCAATGCTATCAAATCCCAACACCACTTATGGAGAGAGGAGGAAAAACTCCAGTGGGCCCAAATTAACAACCGGTCCTTTGACTGTCCCCCAGCCTGCTGCCCTCCTCTCCAGAAGAGGCCCCCAAGGCCTTTCCAATTAAATCTTTAAAAATCACAAGTAGTAGAACTAGAAACTACAGCAAAACCTTTCCCCACTCTTGTGGCTTGTGTCCCCTCCCAGATATTTTACTTAAAAAGTCCAGGGCCAGGGCCAGGATCTCTGTCTTGTTCTTTTGATGGATGTTTTTCTCATCACACACTACAGCTACTGAGCCACTTGATAAATTGAGTCTCCTGCACTTGATCTGATCACATCCACCCAAGACAGCACAGCAGCTGAACAAAACACTTCTGAGCAGTATTTATGCCCAAACCTGGTGCCTGTGCCCTAAACACCCTCACCCAATGTGAAAAAAATCAGTAAGTGTGGCATGCAAGCTGGGTGAGGGTTCAGCTTTCCCACATAGATTAGCATTAAAGCATGTGCATGGCTCAACACTGCTACAGGACCAAGCCCTGCCCCTTTTTCCTAGCCCAGCTTCTGATCTGTCCTGTAATTAAAACATCTTCTTACTTAATACTTGGACATAAACTGTGATAATCACATAAAATGTGATTACTTCACATCACCCTCACTGACATCACCCACAAAACATTTAATGTGTGCAAATACAGCCAGGACAAACTCTTCAAGGGCTTGTTTCTTTTATAAGCCCTTAATATTACCATCCCTCATTCCATGTAAAGTCAAATCAAAAGGAGAAAAATGACACAAATTTTTATATTTATATATTTTAAATCAAAACACAATTAAATAGACTATGTTTTAAGTACATGAATACTTGGGCATGAGAGAAATAAGAGGTGGTACATAGTACCAAAAACCCTACACACAGCCTTTTTTTTTTTTGTTTTTGCTGGACAAAAGTGTGCCTCTATACAATCAAATATTGCAACAGAATAACACTTGCTAGTCAATCAAGAGATCCAGAACATTGGAGATGATTCAAGTTATGTGCGAAGTGATTTTTTTTTTGCACGAGTTTGAGGGAAAAAAAATAATTAAAAAAAGCAATCAAAATAATAAATCCAACAGAGAAGTGTTGTTTACTGAAAATGCAGTGATAACAGGATGGTGAGACACTGAGTACTTTTGATACCCTGCAAAACCAATTCACTGGAGGCAAAATGAAAGGGGAGGTGCTGTGTAACACAGTGGGGATTTTTACTTAAGGGTTTTGCAAGTTGCAGATGTCAGGGAGGCGGCCAGAGGAAATTAAAACCTGTTTTTCTTTGTAAACCAAACATCTGGAATTAGATACTATGCTGGTTGGAGGACAACAAGCTATGGAGAATGGCAGCAATTACTTTTGTCCTTGCCTGTGGGATGGGGAGGAAAGAAAAAAAATGTAACAGTGTGCAGGGTACAATCTCCTCAAAACATGGGTTGTGGTTGGAGCTGTGGCTCAGGAGCTGAGTGCTGCACAAAGTGCAAGATCAGCTTTCAGGTCTGCTCAGTGGTGGAAGCAGGGGATGTGTGTGTGCAGGTGTGAGAGCTTGAGGAGGAAAAGTTACACTGTCCAGGCTTCACTCCAGATCATTCTACGCTGCCTTCAAAGTTAATGGAGTTATGAAGTAAAATACATTTATCTTACAGTTGAATACTCATCTATTTCAAGTAAGGAAAGCCAAAACTCAGAACTTTGTAGGTCATTCACTGCCAATGAATTCACTATTTCAGGTTCACTTATCCAATGGCCAATGCTGGGGACATGCCCCAAGGCCTTTCCAATTAAATCTTTAAAAATCACAAGTAGTAGAACTAGAAACTACAGCAAAACCTTTCCCCACTCTTGTGGCTTGTGTCCCCTCCCAGATATTTTACTTAAAAAGTCTTTTTGAGACAGGGTCAAGTATTTGTGAAACTGATCACAGTTCCTCGGTGACATTCCTAAGCTGTGTCCTCATCTCTTTCAAAGCCATCATCACCGTGAATGCCACATGCAACAGGAAGTGTTTCTTCAGGCTCTGCAGTGGAGGTACAGGATTGCTTCTTTGAATGCTTCCTTCCAAACGAAGGAGATTCCTGCAGCTGGAGTAACAGTGCTTTGTTTTTATTGGCTGTGTTAAACAATCCACCAAAAGGGAAAGTTCACTCATTCTCCAAGCTGAAAACTAGGTTTCCTCTTCTGGTGTTTCTAAAATCATAGCTGGAAAAGGAAAAGCAGGGTGAGAGTTCACTCTCAAACATACAAAGCACTCACTCAACAGAAAGACATTTTGTGTTTAAAGAAGTTGGAGCCAGGTATGCTTAGGAGCTTGGAGCAGGAAAAAAAATCCAATCCCACCACACACTCAACCTTCTGATTACTGTAACCACACTTGCTGCATTGAATCCAGAGCATCTGCAGGCACTTGGTATTTCCAAATACTGTGCTGAGTGACCTTTACATCCAACCAGACTGGAATGATATCATTTGCAGGCAAGCTATGGAGTCATTATACAAGTCATTTAAATATAACTGCTCTGTTAAAATGAAAACAGTCAGACAGTGAAACTATGGATCCATCTGCTCAGGTCTAATGACTGGGCTTTGGCACATGTCTACCTCCAGAAAATGTAGCCCAAATTCAGTTTTAAGCAAGTCGGATGCTCAAAAGCCAGGAGTACCAGACATTAACTTGGTTAGCTGCTGCCCTCATTATCTCACAAAATCTAACCATTGCATCAGAACTGACTACTATTTTTTTTTAAATCCAAAGGACATGTGGACTTGTACAACAACAAAGTCACCAAACACCACACAACTCTGAACCTGAGGACTGTGCCTCTAATTAGGGAGGGGCAGGCAGAGTGCTGTGGAATTGAGTGCACCCAACACTGCTGAGCTGTGCTGACACTGTCAGCAGATAAACCAGCATTCACTAACATGACACTGCAGGTGTGAACTCAAATGAGGCATTACAGCACTGATCCACACAAATCAGCCTTTTAGCTAATAAAAAAGATTGTCTTTGTTCACTTGGAGTCTCTACAATTTCCATGCTGGCCAGAAGAGCCACTACAGGTGTCTTAAGAACTTCCTACATCACCAGATGTAGGCTGAAGCACTTCCAACCTTTGTTTCTTCATATCATGCTGTGCCAGTTTGAAGATTTACCAGTGTGGGTTTCAGCTGCACCAGGAAGGCAAGTGAGAGCTCTGCTCCTCCCACAGTCTGGCTGAAGTCAGCTGAAGACAGGCAGCCTTTCCACCCCCTTACCTTCGTAACCTTCTCCAAAGGCTGTTCGCATTGCGCCTGCTGCATAACGTCATTGACTATCATCTTTGCTATCCTCCAAGCCATCTCTTCTTGAGCCTGCCATGGAAAAATATCCCAGAATACACATAGCTTCAAGTTCTTAAAATAAAATACAGTCCTCTCAGCACAATTCACACGCTCAACCTTGGGAGACACAGCTAACCTTCACAACTCAGTGACCTGCAGTAAATGGATCCTCCCCGATTGAAACGCACCCAGGTTCCCAGTACAGCATTAGCTGCAATTATCCTCAGCATTTATGGCTTGGTGCAACTCCCATCAGACTTGGTGAAGTCTTTAGACTTAAGTGTTGGGGACTTGTCTAATCCCCTCTAAGGGGGGAAAAAGGTAGCCTTTAATCCCTGTGCAGGGGTCACCTCACAGTAAAACAAAAGAACAATTCCACTCTCTATTGTAGATGTATCTGTAACACCACAAGCAAACCCTTGACTGCAAGCACAGTTAACCATCATGAGTTAAACCACCAAGCACTGGCAAAAATCAGACCAGTTTCACACATGCATGCAACTCAATTATATTTAGCACACAGTCTGACAGCTCTTGCTGCTGCATCAGAGAGATAGAGAAACAGGCAGCATTAAGAACTTCCAACACTTCAGTTCTCTAATCTACGCTGTAAAGTAAGTCACAAGGACAATGTAAAAGAGGACAGACCTCATCTGTGTTTCCTTGAACCCATTTCTTCATTGCTTGTGAAAACATGGACCCTATTTGAGATAAAAAACAGCAAATGATATTTTAGCAAACTCTGTAGCACACCTCTAGAAAAGCTAAGTCCTTCCACCCTTCTGAAGGGTTTGCACTGCTGGCATTAGAAGAACATGGAAGAGGGGCAGAAAAGACAAGGGCTCATGTGGAACCATGGTTCAGTAGCCACTGAGCCTGAACCATTCCTCTTTACCAGAGCTGAAAAGCAGCACTAGCAGCTATGCCAAACTGGGTGGGAAGAGTGTGGAGAGCTGAAGTTCTTTTTCATCTCGAGACCAAACCTTTGAGGGTTTGCTCATCAGCTCAGCTGCTAGTGGCTTTCATCTCTGCCAGGTTCCATTGACAGCACTGACTCCCACAGGCTGGTCATACTCTCAGGAGTCCAGCTGAACCAGAAAAGCAGAATTTGGATAAGAAACTGGGCCAGAGATGGGTTTTGCTTCAGTACAGGACAACCCTTAGATATCTCCATTTGGCCTAAGACAGATCTGGAAAGAATCAAGAATCCTCCTTATCTCTGCTGCAGTAAGGCAGAGAGCAGCTCTGCAAATGTCTAGAGAATGGGGAGAAAAAGCAAAGCAAACCTTTTGATTTTTTGACATCAGGCTCTGGTTCAGATTCTCTAATAAACTGTCCCAGGTCACTGACTCGTCCAAATGTCATCTTCCTGAAGAGAGGAGGAGGAAAAGAAGCACACACATTTCCAAGAGAACTCTGGCATTACAGAGAGTTACCAGACAGGAATATAAAACTGCCCCCCTCAATAAAGACTCTGGCATTGGAAGTTGCATTTTACCAGTTACCATCTCTTCCACCTAAACTGGATACACTGGGAACAATCCCCCACTCTTCTCATGTATCTGAATTCAAAGTGTATCAGGAAAGGTATTCTAGAAACTAGGAGCAGCAGGGAAACACTTCAATGACTCAATCATGTGAAAAGCAGCAGGCAGAGCTAGTTAAGTGCTCTGCAGTGCCATAAAGATAGTCACAGAATGGTCTGGGTGGGAAGGGACCTCCACAAGTCATCCAGCCCAACCTCCCTGCAGTCAGCAGGGGCATTCTCAACTAGATCAGGGTGCCCAGAGCCCTGTCAAGCCTTATCTTGAGTGTCTCCAGAGTTGAGGCCTCAACTACCTCCCTAGGCAACATGTTCCAGTGTTCCACTACCCTGATGGTAAAGAACTTGTCATTGGGGAGAAAGCAGGTTACAGTACCTAAAGGACAGGAGACTGAGATGCAAATAGAAAAGGCAGAGAAAGAAAGAACTGCAAGATCTACACAGAAGAGCAATTTAAGAAACAGAAGAGCTGTGGAGTCTACTAAAGAAATGAATTAACAGCTGTTCTCTACCATGAGGGTAGAGACAAATCAAAGTTGCACATTACAATACCAAAGGCACCTGAGCTTAGTCTTTTCTGTTCCAACCTCAAACAGGCAGTACTCAACTGTGTTTTAGGAGTCAAAGAGGAATAATAACTAAAGGAAAAAAAACCCACAATTGGATATACTTTTCTGGCTGCAATTCTGGTCAGAGAAACACTCAGCATGACACTGGTGTTAAATCAAACTGCTGAAATAAATTTACTTTCAAATATTTATACATTTGCTAAGATTGTAACATCTTGCAGTAATGCAAACTCTGGGTGCAGGGAGGACACAGAAAAAACAGAACAGAGGTGAAACATGGAACTAGAAAGAATGAGATACACTGAATGAGCCTTACCCTGCATATGTTCGTTGATACAAAGATTCTGGATCCAGACTTGCAGCATCTACAATTATTGCTTCATCAAAATTTTTCAGGATTTTAACATTAGCCTTTTTGACATTGGACTACAAATAAAAATTCTAAGTATTAGTGCCTAATGCAGACAACTAAGAGCTGCTTAACAAAACTGCCATTTTAGTGTTTTTACACTTAGATAAACCTCCATAAAATCTCTAAGCAAGCATAAAAGATTAGAGAGCATCTAGACAGAGATCAACTCCTAACTCAGTATGACAACATTTTTAAACAGAGGGTGAGAAGGTTACGTGAGCAGAACCACAGACACAATGTACAGGTCAGCACATGTAGGTGCAGAGGCTGCAGCCTGAGTGCTATCAGTAGGGCAGATCTGTGTGCCAGGACAAAACACTGAGCTACCTCTAAAGCTGCAGTGGCTTCACTCATCCCTCCAGCGCTTGGTAAGCAATTCCCAAACACATTATGCTTCCCCCATATACAGAGAACAAACATTTATCTTTTGGCCTGGAGTATTTATTTAAGATGATGAAAAAAGCCAAGGAAAGATTAGAGCACCAGCAGGGAGAGCACAAACGCACAGCAATCCATCAGCGTCTTAACAGCGAACAGAAACATTTACAGCAGCTGCCTTGCAAGCTCCCTTCCTGCTGCTCTGCCTCAGTGCTGCTCTTTATGCAAAAATATGCAGAGACCCACGGATTCTCCTGCTCAGCCAGGCAGGAATGCACACCACCAAATACAGCACTTCATTTCCTGCCATGTCCAAGAAAGCCAATTACCAGCAGAGCCTCCTGCTCAGACTATCAAGCAGCAGAATATTTCATGAGCACAGATTTCATTCCCCTGTTTGCAAGTAGGGGGGAAAAATTCACTCCTTGCAAATCAGGAGGTTTGAAATATTATAAGCATGTAGTACAGCTTCCAAGTGGCTGGTAACACAGCACATCAATAATGTTGGTCTAAATACTGGATGTAACCCCATGGCAGCTCTGCAGCATTTAGTAAAAGCAATTCAGCAGAAGCAGGTCTCGATGGGCTTTTCTGCTCTCAGCTGGGCTTGCAGTTTGCAAGCTGACCTGGTTACAGATAATCTAGAATCTGCTTATCCTCTATTCTTGCTCTTCTGAATTAAGCAAAGCTAAAAAACGCAAAGCTTGAAACACCTCTGGTGTTACTGGGATGGTTTCAGAGTGCAATGAGCTCCACTGCCCATTTCTGAGGCTCATCCCACATAGGAACATGGCCCTCAGAAAGTGGGATAGGAAAGGTCGTTTCTGGCAATTTTCCAGACAGCAGGACTAGCTAGCTGGAGGACAAGGGCAGGGAAAACTCTGCTGAGACAAACCAGGAACACCACCTGGTCAGATATTAAGTGCCACTGCTGTATGTGTGAGCAGAGAGATGCCTTTAACCCCAGAACTGAGTAGGCTCTTCAGGACAATAGATCCGGCACTGCAATAAAACTGAGCCAACAAACCTGAGTATCTAGATTTAACTTCTGTAGAATGTTCTCAAGTGTCAATTTCCCCATGAGCTGTAACTGCTGTATTGATAACAAAGAAGTAATTTCTAATAAAAGACTGTAACTGTGGTGCAGAGAACTCAAAGCAGTACTAAGCTTTGGGTCTAACTCAGATACCTTTCCATGTTTGGACCTAGCAGCAGGTAGACCAAATGTGTCTTAACATGACACAGGCTGTCATGCTGAAGTGGAATGGGAAGCTTCAAACTAGGAGATGTTTTCTTACAGGCTATGAACTTCAATATTGACAGAGAAGAGTTTTTGCAGCATCTCCTCTAAGAGAACCAAACCACAAAACTCCTACCTGGGAGGCAGAGCCATCTGGGGCCCCTATAGAATCACTATCGGGAGAGCTTCCGTGGCCATGGATACTCAGTGCAATATTCCCTCCTGGAAATTCATCTCCTCGTACTGAATGGATGAGATCATTCAAGTACTTATAGTAAAGGTTGCTGGACAAGAAACCAGGTAGGAAAACCTGAGAGAAAGAAGGAGGAGATGTCAATCAAGGCTGGTCTGCACAAATTGCATAGATTGTTTGCAGAACACAAGTGACACACAGACATATCAGTCCTTGTGTAGATGGTACACATGGAATTATTATGGATTAGCAATTGCATTGCTTTAAATCTGAATCCTACTGCAAAAGTAACAAAAATAACTGTGTACCAACCAAGGCCTCCAGTAACAAATGTTAAATTCAGGTATTTCCTCCCCCTCTAGAAAGGCCTAACAACCCAACAGGCTTACAGTTACTTGGCTGCAGATGAGCATTGAACAGCACAGATGCCAATCATTAAGTTCTGGTTATCCAGGTATCCCAGAGCTACACTAACAGCCACATTACTGGTCTAGAATTGAAAAACAACTACTGCTAGCAGGAAGGAAAAATCTCTGAAGATGTATAATAAAGCTGTTGATAGCAATTCACATGGGAGGAAATTCTGTTACTTCCAATAAAATGCAACGATCCCCCAAGACACATTTCAGAGAGAATCCACAGCAGCCAGTGGGTGGTAGCTTTGCAAATCAGGCTGGGAAGCCAGTCTGGCAGATTTCCTCAAAGCTGTCCAGTTATCCAGGTAAAGAGGAAGTCAGTAAGAGACAGGACAACTCAGAGGAGCTGAGGTGAACACCTGACACGCTGCAGAACCTCCACAGCAGCTTGAGCGCTTGGCCAGAGGCGCTCTGCAGAAGGCAGCTCACCGTCTCCATGGTGGTCCAGGCCTGCCGTAAGGGAGTGGTGAAGCAGTTTGGGAGAGGGCCTCCTTCCCTGCAGATGTTGGATTCGATCTCTAACCTCACCGCGTCATCAAACCCCAGCGGATGTGTGGCTTGAAGGGAGAAGTACCTGTGGCACGGGAGAGGGGAAGAGGACAACACAAAAGGATTTGCAAAGCTTTGCAGGTGCTTAGCACCAACCCTTTCCACCCAAGGCTACCAACGATGCTGCAGCCGCTAGATGGTGCTGGCCTCCAGAATGTACCCACACCTGATCCTCACCCACAGCAGGGGAAGAAAATCCCCACCTCACAGAAAGAGGTTTTGATAAAGCCTTGCCCCGAAGACCCAGATAAAAGAGAAAGAGCAACAACTACTGGTAGGCAGTCTCACAGACCAGCTTTGTAGCAGGAACGGAGGAGGAAAATCCCAGAACTGAGGCAGCATTTGCCCTGCTAATGGCACCACTGGAAACTGAGTGTGTGGATGGAGTGGGAGGTGACAGTGAATGAGAATCACAGAATTGTTTCAGCAGAAAAGGCCTTCAAGATCAAGTCCCATCACTGCCTAACTCTAACAAAGCTGGTGTTAAACTGTGTCCCTTGGCATCACATTTCTGCCCCTCTGAAACACCTTTAGGGATGAGGATTCAACCACCTCTTTGGGGAGCCTGGTTCCAGTGTTTGAGACCCCTTTCAGTCAAGAAGTTTCTTCTCATATCCAACCTAAACCTCTGTGGTGCAACTTGAGGCCATTTTCTCTTGCCCTATCACTTGTTACTAGGGAGCAAAGACCAACACTAATTCCTCTCCAAATACTGTTTCCTACTAGGGTAATAACAAGCTTGTGACACTGAGCCTCACACTTCAAACCTTTTCTGGAAGGAGTTTTGATGTTTGTCTTCCAGCTGCATTATTGCTAAGGTGAAGCACAAAAAAAGGGAAAAGTTACATGACTGAGGGTCTGAGGGGAGTGAGTCTGGCATTGAAAGGGATCTGCTTACTCCCTTCAGGAAAGGAAATAATTTTGGAACACTAAGAAAGAGCATTATTTGTGTGTGCTTTGTGCCAACGGCTCCTCCAGTCCACTTTAAATAGAAGCCAGTTTAAACTTCAGGTCCTTCTCCAGTGATGCAGCTGCTAATTGGTTGCCATTTGAAAATGTAAATGATTTAAACCTAACAGCTTTGATGTTTAACGACCACACATTAACTCAAGCAATCAAGTCCTGGAAATTGTGAATAGTGGTTAAGAATGGAACCTTACAAGGGTTTTCTCCTCGTGTAAAGGAAAGTTTTTAAAGTTCTTGTGTGCACACAATCTTAATGAAACACTTTCAGCACGACAGTGCAAGACTGAACAGTTACCATTTGAAAAGTTCCTTCTGCACAGTGCAATGCCAAAACTACAAGCACAAAATTAGAGCCTCAAAGCAAGTAATTGTGGAAGTCCCTCACTTGTCATATAAAATCATGGCATCGTTCTGTGCTTCTTGCCCATCATACTGGCCTTTCTTGGCAGCAAGTTGTGACTGGAAGTTATCTGCTGCCAACCAGAACTGCAAAACGTTAACTGCATCTTCCTTCTCCATGTACTAGAAGGGGAAAGAGAGAGGAAAAAAATGAAAAAGAAGAAATTGAAGAAACTTTAGGAAGAAACTTTTAGTAAGCACAGACAAACCTGCTCCTTCCCATGTAAAACAAGAAATGTACTCCATATGTCAAATGATGCAAAAATTGTCATCAGGGCATATAAATATTCTGAATTTTTAGATACAGTGTTGCAGACATAAGAAAAAGAAAAGGAACAAAAAGCTTCTGACATTTCTTCTCTGTACTGAATTTCACATCTAGTTCCAAGGAACTATTTATATCACACTAAAGAAAAAAGAGGAAACACTATTTCCATCCTAGGCTGAGCTTATACTGAACTCAGCATATTGCCTCAGCCTGCTGTTTCAAACTACACTGGCTTGCCAGATTATCAGGACAAGTATTTTACCACTAACAGATGATTCCCTAAAGGTACAGGGCCTCAAAACCGTAAAAATAATAAAAAAAAAATCATACCTATAACCTACCACATTCCAGCCTGCCATTACCTCTATCTGAAGCTAGTGAATTGTTATCTGTAGGAATGTTTAAGACTTTCCAAGTCACCACTGTGCCTTGTAGCAGCTTTGGCAGTCATCATAATCTTGCCAAAGAGACACTGAGAAGCACTCACTGAGATGTGTGAATGCTCATTCTACAGAAGGGTTTGAACATCTAAAAGAGTTCTACACAAGCAGGAGATTGCTGAATGCATTTTCTCCCAGAGAAAGATATATCTCCTCCTCTTCGTTATATGTGAGGTGTCTTTATTAGAGCCATAGGGGATAGAGAGTTTGTCCTATTTGATAAAAAGGAATAAACCCCTCAAAAAAAAAAACCCAAAAAAACCCAAACCCAAAACCCAGCAGACCCAAACCCTAACACTCACCTCAGAGAAATAGAACAGGGCTGATTCACAGAAAAGTATGTCAGCCAGATAAACAGTCCCGCTAGTCAGCACCTCAATCTGGTATTTACAGAAATGGTGGCTTCGCAAAAATTCACTAAAGTGCCTGCACACAGAGTAACAATCAGTTATGGAGGGTCAACAGCAGCCAAGGCACCTTATGAACCAACCAGCTCTTGCCCCAGAAGTCTTTAGTTTTAGTTGGATAAAAGCAAAACAAGCAAGGGATGGCGCAGGTTGACAAACGACACAGGGAGGCTAGGATGTGGTAACAGCAGGCACAAACAGCTTCAGCAGGAGTGGGTTCAGAGGAAGAGATCTGAGCAGCTTCCAGTACAGAAGACTGCACAATGAAGCAATTTCATGGTTAAGCCTCCATAAACATTTCATACCTTCTGCAGAAGGACAACAGACACAAGAAGCCAAACCATGCCATCAACTTACTCTTGTTCCATTGCATTAAACACTATTGACTGTGCTGTAACAAAACAGTTTGGATCCACTTGTCCATCTTCCCCACAAATCTTTGCTGCAAAGAGAGACCAGGTTAATTTTAACACAGATTTGGCTGCTTGAGCTGAAGGACAGGACTGTGGCTAGTTAATGAAAAATTGCAGTTCAAATCCAGCAGAATTGGCTGGTTGTGACTGCACAGAATGAGCTCTTATATCACTGCAGTCTCCTGAACAGCAATATTACAGCCAAAATATTTTATTGAGACTCAGCTGTGGATTCTCTCCACAACCATCAGGAGTTCTTCCACTAATTTTAAGCAAAGTTTCTGAAAGTTCTTAGAATGAATCACAGAATCATAAAATGGTTTGGGTTGGAAAGTATCTTTAAAGGACCTTTAAAAGTCCTAAGTCCCTGCAGTCAGCAGAGACATCTGCAACTAGATCAGGTTGCTCAGAGTCCCAAACAACCTTACCTGGGATATTTCCACCACCTCTCTGAGCAACCTGAGCCAGTGCCTCACCACCCTCAGTTTAAAAAATGTCTTCACTCTCTCTGGTCTACATCTCCCTCTTTCTGCTTAAAACTATCACCCCTTGTCCTGTCACAGCAGGCCCTACTCAATAATCTGTCCCCAACTTGCTCATAGGCTCCTTTAAGTACTGAGAGGCTGCAATAAGGTCTTCCCAGAGCCTTCTGGGTACAGTGCACAGCACTAGTAAAATGTCAGATCCACTGATCCTTGTAATGGGATCTGCTATCAACTGGCTTTAAAATCCATAAAAATAACTGTGCCATATTAAAGGTAAACTCTCACAGGGAAGAAAGCAGCTCTGAAGTGAGTAGGCAGCAGACATTCTTACCAACTATGTCATTTCTCATTGCTTCTGTAATAGGAATTGGTTTAGCAGCATCTGGAGAAATATATTTGGTAAAAGTACTAACTGCATCCCGTTCTATACCTACAAGGAAGAAAGAAAGAAAGAATCAAACTTTGAATTCTTTGGCATGGGGCTTAAAGTGAGGAGTGAAAACAAACTGCCTGCTGGTCAGAAAAGCAAGTGTCTACTAATCACTGACAAGATCCTTTCCCATGAAGGTTTTAGCCCACTGCTTTGCTATGGATGAGCCTCAGTGTTACCTCTAGGTCACAATAAGCCCGGCATGGATAAGGAAGATGGAACAACAGAAACCAGATCTGAATTCCCTACCACCCAGACAGCACCACCTTTCTCAGCTGCACACCTGAGTGCCAGAAGTGAGGCTGCTCTGGCAAGAACTGCACTGAAGTTCCCAATTATTTTTTTCTCTCATCATAGAGAATGTAAAACACATCTATAAAGGAATTAAAAAGAACAAACAACAAAAATCTTAAAAGTGGAGTGCCTCAGAACAAGATTTATGCTTCACAAACCATCTACTGAGCTGAGACACTCATCTAGTAGAGAGGAAGAAAAAAAGCACTCCAGACTTCTCAGATTTGTCAAAAAGGACCTAAAAAGAATTTGTAAGCACTAGGTGTCAGAAATCAGTGCTGCTCTTCATGCCTGAAGTATCACTGTGTTTAAGCTACTCTGAGGCTGGGGTTAAGTATTGTGTATCATAAATAACCACCAGAGAAAGACAAACAGCAAGAGAAAGGGATGCAAGATCAGGAAACAATTGAGCAAAAAAAAGGAACCAACATGAAGAAAGGAGAGTTTCCTGCTTGTCTGTAACTTGCACAGAGGAAGGAGGTCTGAGCACACGAAAGCAGAGAAACTGGTTGCTGTTCATGTAGCCATCAAAGGCAAATATTTTAATTATGTCCTTACTTCCAGTAGCCTCTGAGGAGGCAGAATCCAAAAGGAGAACAAATCAGTTACAAAGGGAGGTGATCTACCAAACAAATCCAAGAACAAAGGCAGTGTAACCCACACAACCTCTTGTAACCATTACCTGTATCATTTTATGTGACACAGGGTGGGAAGTTAATTATCAATTCTCAACCTCATTATCCAGATTTGCTACAATTCTTTTAAGCTGGGATGGAAAGAACAGGACATTGTAGTGTTCACCTTCATTTCTTAAATATTACAGGTGTAAGGACACAAGTAACCTAAGGTTCTCAGAGCCCATGATGATTCTGAAGGCTCTTCAGCAGCACGTTTATTTTTAAACAACGAGACAGTCAAACAGGTGGAACTGGCCACTCACTCACACAGTAAGTTAACATTCCCAATACACAACAGGATTTTCTTCCTCTCATCATCACCCCACACTCAAAGAGCTGAGGCAGCTCACTGTCCACAGCAAGCAGCAGCTGCTACGTTCCCTGTCTCCCCACCTGTTTAAAGCAAGGGAACATTTTGGGCACTTACTTTTCATGAGTTTTCCCGACAAGTCTTTTAGTGCAGTGGAGGGGCTGTTTCTATTTGATACTGTAAGCCTGGAAGATTCTTGCTGATCATCTGGAATAGAATGAGTCCCTGTCTCAGGTTTTGTTAGACAAAGCACACTGGAACTATGGCTCTCCTGAGCAGAGAGCAGGTGGTTCTGGCTGTTGCTAGTTCTGCTGTTCTTGTCTGCAGCCACCGGCCTGGTCCTCAGCAGATGGACTGTGCCAGAATCCTCCAGCCTCTCCTCCAGCAATCCAGTTGGAGAAGATGATGCAATTTCCTGCTGCTTTGAGGGTGACACTGGCTCTGCCAAAGAGCTCTGCTTGACTGTGTTCAGGCTGTGTGCTCTTATACGGGACCATGTCGTGGAGTGGAAGCTTTCAGCCTCTAACCAGAACTTGACCAAGTGTTCCATTCTGCGCAGTTCCATAAACTGGATAAAATAAGGGAGGGCCACATTGTCCTGCAGGACTTGTTCCAGGGTCTTTGAAAGGCTTGATTTGGTCTCTTCAGCCTGGTAATTCAGACACGATCTGCCTAAAGAAAAACACAAAGGGAATGACACCACAGTGCACTGCAGACAGGGGTGCTCCACACAGAAATGCCCTGCAGTGCAGCTGGTGAGGAGACTGTGTGCCACGTGTGCCATGCTGGAACAAAGCAAAGGGACCTCTTCTCCCAAACAAGTGTGCTGACCCCTTTCAAAACCCTCTAGGCAGGCACAGATCCTACTGTAACAGCCTTTAGATTGTCTGATCACCTAATCCACTTGCCTGAAGACCAAAGGAGGGTGAGAATACCAGAATCAAGAGCACTGATGTGATTTGAGAGCTGATGAGGCCTTACCTAAGTCTCCAAAATGAGCAGCCTCCATGTGACTTGGCTGCTTCTTGAGGGCAGCTGTCCGACTGCTAGAAAAGGAGTCCATGTTGGCAGAGATGGCATTAATTGCCACATGGCTTGGTCCTGCAGCCTCCAGCAAGGCATGGTTTCTAGTGCTTCTCTGAGGGGAATGTACTGGTACTGGAGCTGGAATCAAGACAGCAATGATTAGAAGACAAGGATTCCAAGACTTCAAGCAGTAGCCAAAGCTAAGCACCCTAAGATATGCCAGGGAGTTTGCAAGTGTTGGTCTTACTGAAAACGTCCTTGTACCACTTGGTGTCATCTTTCATCCAAGGTCCAATAGAGACCACAGAAAGAAACTAGTTCTATTATAGCAAGAACAAATTCACCTTCAACAGATGGGTGGTAGCCACCCATCTCTTCCTCAGCTAATCAAAAGATTCCAAGTCCAAGTTTACACATGAAATATTACTCCTGAGTCTTCCTGTTTCCTTGATAACTGTTATCATAACAAGCTTCATACTTTGTCAACAAATTAGTTTAGTTGTAACATTCTTGCCAAGCTACTTCCATATCTTTATGAAAGCTAAAATGTGTTACCAAATCCTCAGCTATGAAGCTATCTAAGTTTTAGCAAGAAGAGTTTTTCAGAATATTTAGGTTTAGGAAAAAGAAGCCTCTGATGAAACCCAGGTTATAAGCCCTGACTTCCTCTAGATGTTTGAGATCACAGCTGGCTCTCTGAGCCCAAGGAGAACAAAGAAGAACTTCTTCAGACAACACTCTGCCAGTGAAAATGCTTCAACTAATTGTTAATTGATGAGAAGAGTTGACACAAAAAAAAACACACCCAAAAAACACCACCACAACCAACAAGCTCATAGCAGTTTCAAAAGCTCTCAGGAAATAGCATTGATTAGGATGTCAAGCAAGGACACCTTACACCTCTGACTCAAATTAAAGCAAGTCAGATGACATTATCTCAGCACACTGCTTCCTAACAATGGATTTCATCAAGGTGTCAAGCAAGTTTTTTTTTTCCAATGACTTTCATGCTGCATGACTTTACTTTTACTCAGTTTTATGACACATGATGACAGAAGTTGATAATTTCACACTGGTACATCACAGTAACAGGTACCTTAGTAGCTATGCTATAGAGGAGGCCAAGTGTTTAAGCTGATGCAGTGTTTCTGAGGTGCAGTGTTTGGTACCACTACTCTTGGCACTTCTTACAAAGCCCTCAATGTTTAAGAGCAGCAATAATGGAGGAAACATTTCAAACCAGGATGGCAGTTGCTTGGCTGATGGCAGTAACTGGGCACATCTGGTGAAGGCTGCTTGCATAGAACCTGAGCCATGCTCCTCAGCTTGGCTTAGGCTTCTGTGAAGCAGATTTAATTGCAGTTTCCATTATGAACACTTGTTCTACTTAATCTCAGGATAAAACACTTGCTCCAAACCCTCCTGAGAGCTTTACATGGCTAACCTAATATCACACAATGCTGCTGCTTGCCCCACTGGAAGGATGCTGTCTGTTTACAGCAGCTCAAGAGCTGTAGTATGATACATTTTCTACTTCATTTTTGTTTATAGGGTCTCCACATTGTAGCCTTTTCCTGTTCAACTCTTTCAGCCAGACATCAGAAACTGCAGTTGCATTGAAATCATGAGGTGTGCTATAAAATGGATGCAAGTGACTGTTTCCTGTATTTGGTTTGAAAGCCTAGCAAGGAGAAAAAAAAATTCTCTTGCTATTCAGATAAGGCATTAACAAGTACAGAAACAGGATTTTTGTCTGAGGATATAAAAGCAACAGATCAGATTCACACAAACTACCACATCTCCTTTTAGTACTGCAATACAAACTGACAAGATAAACAAACTTGTTTTCCAATGCTGTATAAACTTCCTGCCCATTAAAACTTTTCCCAACAGATTAAGCAGTGAGATTTCTGTATCACGTGGAGCAGCATTAGGACACTATTCCTTCTGACCAAAACTGAGATCTTCAGCCACACCACCACCATCAGTCCAAGTTAAAGCAGACAAGGCAGCCTCCTTTGGAAAGGAGAGACAGTTCAGCTGCACTTTCCAAACCGTGGAGTACAGGACGTGTAAGCAAGAAACTTCAGAAGCCAATCTCTTGCAGATGAGGAATAACCACTGTGAGGTGACTGAACTGCACCATGACTTTGAATTAAAGATCATGTCTGACATAATTTAATAACCCTCTGTACTCACAGATTCAGCAAGATGAGTAGGAAAGATGAGTTACTATAAATACTCAGAAACAGAACTAAGGTTTGGGTTTGTTGGGTTTTAATGTACAGGTCACATCTGCACTCAGTCATAAGGAAATCATCCTACTGGTTCAAATATCAGATGATATTAGATATATGAATTTACAGACAAAGTAAATATTGATCTTACTTTTAATTGCTTTCACATCTGTGTTCTTCTCTTGTTCTTTGCCTTTCACTGTAAAATAGAAAGGAAAAAATGTTAATTCTGGTTTGGGTGACTAAGGGAATTTATGAGAGAATAGACATAGAACTCCCAAATTCAGCAAGTATCAGAGGCAGAAGCAAATGATCACTGTTCAATCTCTTATTTAAATCTGCACATCTAGGAACTGACAGAGGCTCCCAAAGCTTTTGTGCTAGTTTAATTTTCAAAAGTAAAACTTTATCATCTGTGAACAAAGCTCAGTGAAACACAGTGTGTCAAAATCCAAGGTAAGACAGACAAAGGCTGTCTGCACAATTACAGCAAGGCTACAGTCAAGGTGACTCTAATAAGCCACATTAGCTGAGAAGAGTGGGAGAGATGTTTTGAGTGTAGGGCATTGGCAGATGCTATCAACTAGAAATCACACAGCTAAAAACAACATCTCCTTGTGTTACAGGAAGAGCAGGGCACCACATGCAGCCCAAGGGATGTATGTGGAACCAGCTCCACCAAGCCAGAGCCAGCCCTGGACTCCTCAGTCATGATGGATACCACAGAAAAGTTCTGGAAACAGACTGCAAATAGGTAATTCTCTCCCAAATAGTGTTGCTTAACTATTATCAAACCTGTGACAAGGAGCTGGGAGGAGAAGAGTGTAAAAAGTTGTGATGGAAAAGGGCTTTTTTTTTTTTTAAGAGTTCAAAGGAAATGAGGAGATCCATTTGAAACTCACAAACAGAAAGATGAGCAGTACACAAACAGGCTGGCATGAGAAACAAATGAAGTGGGGTTCCTGAAGAACATCATCTACTAGTGAGACCACCTCTGGCTGCTCCAGACTGGAATTACCACTACAAATGGGTTATCTTTGAACACCCACTGTGGAGTCCTTCCAAACATAACCACAAGCCATAACCCAGCACGATCAAACATTTACATCAGAACACACCAGCAGATTACACAAAACCCCAATCTCTCCTGCTCTAACACAGGCATTTAAAATATTTTAAAGGGGAACTTCGGTCTCTGGTTACATAATTGTCCTGCCCAGTGGCGGCTGCAGCACTGCTGTGCTGCCAGTCCTCGCTGTGAGGAGCATCAGCGTCGCAGGGCTGCAAACTGGCAACTCAGCACTTAAGCATTGAGTTTGCAGCTTGCACATTCCTTCTCTGACAGGGGGGTTTAAGTCTCTATTAAAAAAGAGATATTCTAAAATTAAGCTCATGCAGCCAGATGCAGCCATGAACAGTGAGAACAACCAGCTTTTACATAACTGGGGGTGTGCTGATATGCAGGAGGAAAAGCCGCTGGGAAAAAAAAATCTGCATGTCTGGAGTAACTCACAGGTAAACAGGGTCAAAGAAACCTCTCTAGTACAGTATTACAAACCTTTATCTTTCCAAAACGATTCCAGCAGTTGATTCACCAAACCAATTCCTAACTACCAGCAATGATTCCTGAGTTGCCACAGAAGAATCCACCATAAGCCTATTTTCAGTTTAAATACATCCGTTCCTTCTTGCCAACTACTGAGTTCCCCTCTAATTACCTACTTAGTGCTAGTAATAGAAACTCCTGGTGCACAATTCCAACCTCTTTATACCACTTCTTCTATCCCTTCAGCTTCAAGCAGAACAAAAAATAATAGTAAAAAAAAAAAGCAGCAATTATGAGGACAAAAAAAGGCAGCCGTGTACATGCCAAGGGCACATTTTAGAGCCAAGTTTCACTAAAGGAATTTACTTTCACTTCCCTCACAAAAAGGGATGTCACTGGTGTCTGTGTGAAGGCAGAGAGAGAAGTGCAGAACATGATGACCGTGGACTGAGAGGTTGTGAGAACCTCCAGCAGCAAAACCTCACTCACAACGAGGGGGGAAAAAAATGCAACAAAGTGACGCAAGCCAAACGCGTGAGGCCACAATTTTAATTCATATCTCTTGGAAACACAGAACGAACAAAACCCAAACTGGTCACTGCTTTTGTGTACAAAACCAACTACAAAAAAACCTCAGAGGTCAGCCAAGCAGCAGGACTCTGTGTGTTATTTCCAAGATATCCTCAGTGCACAAACACAGAGCCTGGCTGTGATCATTTCATACCCTGCCCTCAAGCACTCAGCTGCTGGTTCAAGTTCAACTCTTACACTTCCATTTCTCCACCCTCCATCTTCCAGACCTTTATTTTAAGGCTCACAATTTCACTATTCCTTTTGATTTTTTTTTTTTTTTACATGTTAGTAGTTTCATGATCCTGGTTATTATTTAATTTTTAAGTGGTTTTTAATTTTACCCAACAGCTCAACCCAAGATCACTGATGGCTTTTAGACAGCTTGGGGCTGTATGTGTCTAGTCTCCAGTTTCATCATAAGCCTTAATTTGTTGCTTTTCCTCCCAGCTGCAGTTTAAGATCTTCTCTAAAAGCTAGTATCTAAAACAGGGATTATAGAAAACAAGAGTATTTTATGTATCACACAGACTAAAGCTTCCTTTTCTCCTTAACAGTGCCTCTCTTGGGCATTCACTTCTGACTGCTTCTGACCAAAGATCCTTTAATCAAAGTAACACAAACAGATTCTCAATCAACATATCCCTTGACTTCTTCCCTGAGAATTTTTTGGCCAAGGCTCACATTGTTCCTATGATTACATATCCAGATGGAACATCAGCTTCACAATTCTCCTCACCAGCAAAACAGCTGAAGCTATTTTTGAGGAGTTTATAAGCAGCATGAAAATTTTATTCTGCAGCTCAAGGTTAGCATGTAAATATCCCATAAAGGACTATGGCACTTGCAAAACCTTCAGTGTGCTTCCCATATCTTCACAACTACTAGAATCGTAGAATCAGTCAGGGTTCGAAGGGACTACAAGAATCATCTAGTTCCAATCCCTCTGCCATGGGCAGGGACACCTCACACTAGATCACGCTGTCCAGAGCCTCATCCAGCCTGGTCTTAAATACCTCCAGGGATGAGGTTTCCACCAACGCCCTGGGCAACCCCTTCCAGGCTCTCACCACCCTCATGCTGAAGAACTTTTCCTAATATCCAGTCTGAATCTACTCATTTCCAGCTTTGTTCCATTCTCCCCAGTCCTATCTCTATATGACAGCCTAAAAAGTCCCTCCCCAGCTTTCTTGTAGCCCCCTTCAGATACTGAAAGACCACAATAAGGTCACCTCAGAGCCTTCTCCTCTCCAGACTGAACAGTCACAACTCTCTCAGTCTCTCCTCATATCAGAGGAGCTCCAGTCCTCTGATCATCCTCATGACCCTTCCCTGGACACCTTCCAGGACATCCACATCCCTAACACAAACAGAAGTTTAAACTCATTTCTCCCAGGACTACTGCACTAATCTCCACAAAGAATGACATTTTCGATGCTGATACTTTGGCTGAGCAAGCTTGCAGTAGGGTTATGTCAGGCAAGAGCTAAAGCACCACCTCAGGTAACGTGTTCTTTCTTCCTAACTTAAAACCTTGCCTCCCAAGACATACATCTTGGGTTTCAGTAACTGCGAAAAGCTCCAGGAGAGCGCACAGCTGCCACTGCTGGGAGCACGGCGGTCGCACTGCTTGAGCTACAGCATCGCAAAGCCACCACTGCTGTCCCGGGAGGCCCTTCCTAAAAGGTGCCACTTTCAACAAAAACCACTCAAACCACATACCATGCAGATTGGAAGTGCACCACACCACATTTCCTCACAAGCTGTAGCACAAGTGCCTTAAAAACACTTCGCTCTCAAAGAGCATTTAAATGACATCCATTTGCACTAGAGGAATATTATAAATATTTCAGGAGTCCTCAACTCCAACTCCTGGCTTGTGCTCCAGAACATCAACAAGCGCTGATGGAGGGACTCGACGATCCTGGAGGTCTTTTCCAACGGAAACAATTCTAATAGTTCTATATTACAAAATCAACTGTCGATGGCTCCCTTGGCTTCTGTGAAGCTGTCGGTGCGGTGAGGATTCTCGCTACTGCTCTAACACCCTTAGCCTGTTACATTTTTCACAGGACCATCTGTATCGGCCCTGTCAAAAAGTGTTCTGCAAGCAGAAAGGCTCCAGAACCGCATACGGTATGCGTTACACAGTCCCGTCCCCTAAGCTGTACCTCTGCCGTGCAGAAGGAAGAAAAGCCCCCGGAGAGCGCTGCAGCTACAGCCGCTCCCCGAGCCGCTGCAGCCCAAGGACGGAGGCTGCAGCCCAGCGCTCGCCACCTCCCGCAACAGGGGCTGCGGGTGGTCACCCGAGGCGCCCCGATGGCGGCCGACACCTCGAGGTCCCGCAGCACCGATCCTGGCGCCCAGCCCCGACCCCTTCCCCCAACCCCAAAGGAAGGAAAGGGCCCTGTGCCCGGGAGGCACTGACCGTCGTTTGCCGGGAGCCCGCTCCTCAGGGGTCGAGCGTCCTCTCGGGGCCCGGTCGGCGTCCCCGGAGGGACAGGGCTGGGGCCCAGCACTCGTGCAGGGGACGAGGCTGGCAGTCGCCCCTCAGCCCCGGGCCTCCCGCCCGCCGCCCCCCTACCTTTCCGTCTGAAGAAGGACATGATGCTGGGGTGGGGGGCAAGGCGGCCGCCGGGGAGGGGGGAAAAAGGGGAGGGAGGGGACCAGGGCAGCAAGCCGGGCTCCCTATGAATGAGACTCCTTCCTCCGCCCGCTGCCTCCTCTCCCTCCGCCTCTTCCTCCCGCGGAGGCGCCAGCGGCCGCCATGTTGTCAACAACCGCCCCGCTCCCTTTTCCGGGCGGCCGGCGGCCCGCCAAGCATGACGGGATGCCGCCGCTACCCCGCCTTACTCAACATGGCCGCCCTGGCGTCGGCAGGCAGCCAATCCGCGAGTCGGGGCGGCCATCCTGGATGAGGGCAGGAGGCTCTCAGGGGACCATGGTGGGAGGGGTGACGGCGGGGAGATCGGCCATCTTTGATCAGGGCGCGGGGCGCTAGGCGGCGTGAGGCGCGGGCGGCCATCTTGGACGAGGGCAGGAGAGGCTTGACGAGGTGTTTTCGGGCCGCTCCAGCAGTTTGTGCACGTCCCACGGGTCGGGGATGACAGCCTGAGCTAAGGGCTGGCGACAGCGAGCGAGGGACAGGAGGCAATGGCACGGCAGGGCCAGCGAGAGCCGAGGTGCCCTGCGAAGCACCCTGGAGACCTCCGAGACACGGGCCCAAAATGGCCCCGCTGGCCAGAGGGCTGGAGCAGAGGAAATTTACAAGTCAGCAGACCCCACCTCAGTCTGAGCACCTGTGTGTGGACTTTGCAGTCCCAGTGGTGGCAGCCACAGGTTGCTAGGCCCCATCCTGGTCCCTACAAGCAAAGGACCATTCCCCGTGCAGGAGGTGTGCGGTGCCCCTGGTCGGTGCGTTCGTGTGATGCCAGCAGTGGCATTCCTCCACAAGCTACCCGGTTACTGGCGCGGCACAACCAGAAAACCCTGCCGGGCGGCATAGCACGGGCCAGGATGTGGGGCCACTGCAGAGGCGCTGGAAAGCAGAGCAGCTGATAAGTCAGTTCCGTCTGCATCCTGAATCCTGCCACAAAAATCCTCCTAATTATCCTCCCGAGGCAAATCTTCTCCTTTCTCAGCTACAAAGGATGTTTGTAGTTACAAATGTTGATCTCTGAAGAGCAGCAGATCATACACTTTAGAAAGGCTGCTACTGTAAATTCTGTATTCTGTAGGAGGAAGCTGAGGCATGGCACCAGAAAGCAGTTCTCCCCAAGTCACACAGCAAGAGCCCATCCGTGCAGCAAACCATACAACCTTATGCCTTTGAAATTGCTATGAATGCCAGCTGGGAGCAATGAACTCCAGCAAGGGTGAGCATGGCAGAAACACAAACCAGGGCTGCTTTCCTGTGGACTTTGGCACTCCATATGGGACAGGAATTAGCTTCCCAGACACATAACTCTTAGTCAAATTCTTCTTCAGGCTCTCTTATGCCATGACATTGCTGGGCTTGATCCACAGGACCTTGTCCCATGGGACCCAGTTAGCCAAACACCACAAAAATCCTGTAACAAACCCTGCAGGTGGTGCAGGGACTGCAGGAGGCAACTGCAGTTCTTCCTCCTGCATCCTTGTGTCATGATGGATCACTGCAGTGTCATCCCTCTGAGGTGTAACTGTCTTGCTGTTGGTATTTGAGCCATGAGAAAATGATGTAATTAATAATCATTACGTAGATTTCTGCAGCAGTGTTCCAAAGCTCTTTACAAGCACTCAGTAATTAAGACACATAAATTGCAAATTGCATAAAAGGTATTTGGGGATCTTTTCAGGGATGAGACGAAGCCATCTCCTGGGCAGGATGCTGCAGCTGATCGACACCCTGTAGCAACTGCATTCCTCTTTTGATGGTATTTTGTTAACTGATGCTCTTTGAAACATTTTTGTACATGTGCCCAGAGGCTGGTTTTAAGGATAATGAACTCAATTATTATATATGGCTTTTGCCTAATGAACTGAATTATTCAGTTGGCACATAACCTAAGAGGCTGCCAACAGGCTAAAATATTCAGAAGGTGAGCAAATGTGAAAATCGTTTAGGGGACACTAAATTAACATCTGTCAAAAAAAAAAGTTTGCACCCAGTCCTTTAACAAACATGCTCAGTAACTGCCAGTATGGAGAGCCCTGCTGCAGCCAGTCTCATCCTCCACCAGACTGAACCCAGACTTCTCTTTGGTTCCATGGCATAGCCTGTGGTTAAAGGGTCTGGCTTTGCAGATCGTGCTGTAGGTTTCAGTGTTATGCTGGGGTTGGAGCAGGATGTGATGTATTACATGGTCCTGCTCTGCCAGGCTGCTCAAGTTGGAGCTGTTAGCAAAGTTCCCAAGGGGGTCTGTATTCTACACTCTTTCCAACCTTACACTTGGATGCATCTCTCTAGTTCCAGGCCCGGGGATCCCGACTGCTGTTGCTCCTCTGGCCGGGCAGTGGCAGAGCAGGTGTGTTTTCTAACACCTTTGTTTAGCTTTCCATTTCTGCTTCAGCCAGAGGAGATGCTTTCATGCTGGGACATGCACCCTGCTGCCTAGACTGCACTACCAGCTGCAAAGTGACAATTGGCACCATCAGTACAGGGAGCCTGGCAGAAACCCAGCCAGCTGGCAGAGTGATTTTTGGGGTGTGGAAATTGCAGGCATCTCCTATCACAGCAGAGAAGACCCTTTTATGTTGCAATTAATTTCAAGCAGCAGCTCCTTTTCTGATAAACCTCATCCGACCTGTCAAAATCTTTGGGATAATTCAATTATCTTTGTATCAGATTCTAGATAATTGGTGAAACCTCAAGCTACAAAATATGCTTGGCATGAATTACATTGCCTAGTATGAATTTTTCTCCCCTTTTTGGGAATATGCAGAAGCTCCAATCCACAGTCTGTCATTCAGCCTTGGACCCTGGAGATCTGAATTGGAAGCATGAATAACATCAGGTTCTGCAGTTTTTAACAGAATGTGACAGTTTAATTAACTGAGCAATCAGATGAAACATGACTTCAGGACATAGGTTGGCCAACATCAAAGACACTGGAGGACACCTCCCTAAATTAAAATATTCAAAGGAAAAAAAAAAAAAAAAAAGAGGCTCACTTCCTGCTGATTTTTTTCCCTTTCCATAGATAGAAAAATAAACACAGTTTACTGTTTGGGAAGATCTAAGTGGGATGCTCTTGCTTGGACAGAAGTAATAGGAGACTTTGTTGATGGCTTGGCGTCTTCACCTCAGATGATTAATCACAGGGAGCTGCTCTGCTCAATTACAGCACTCAGAAAAACACAAATGTAACAAATCATGCTGCAGGCCACTGTCTGCTCACATCTTTGGGACAGTCTTCGAGACAGAAGCACACAACCAGCTTAAGAATCATGTTTGAAACATTGCCATTAGCAATGGGAAGAAACAAAGTCAAATAATTATAATTAGATGTCTTAGGCTTGCAAAATAAGCAATACAAATACTAACCACCAAGAATTCAAGTCAACGGGGGGCTGGGGGCAGAGGGAAAGGTGCAGCACATGCACACAATTTTGCACAGCAAGGTGCCATGGAGGCTAGAACTGAGCAGACACAACTGGTACCTTTACAGCAGGAATACTCCAAACCTGTGACCCAGCAGCCTCAGTTACAGACTTGTGTTTGCCTCTTTCTCATGGGGAAACAAGTGGCTGCTTGCACACATGAAATTCATTGCAGACTGGGCTGTGGCTGACCTCAGTCCATTAGCTTTAATGGGGATGGGAGGGTTACTCCTAGCTTCTCAACTGTGATGAGGCTTTCAAAGGGCATTATCCCACATCCCAGCCTGGCATAAATTAACTGATTTTATTAAAACGTTGCAATCCCTCTTTGTCTCCTTCCACTGAGCACATGCTCAAGGAGGAAGGTTTGTTTCTCCATGCCTGGTGGTTGGGTATGAGTGAATGGGTAGACTAAGAGTTAAAACCTGAACTCGAAGTGTAGTACAGAACAAAATCGAGGTAAAAAACCCCAAACCCTTCATTCCCAGCAGAAAGAGCTGTGCTGGTGACCTGCTGCTGGTGATTTCTGGGCATCTGAGCTCTGGGGAAGGAGCACTGAGTGGAAGCATGAACATGGGAAACAGAAAGGTCCTCACAGCAGCTTCTGCAGCCCTGGCCCTGCTGCAGGCTGTTGCTCACAGCTGTTTTTGTGGGGCTATTGTGCCACTCTGAAATTATTCTGATTCACTGACAGCAAACTGGTAGGTTGTCCCTACCTCCAGTCTGTCCAGGTGGCATTGCCAGTGCTGTGTGGGACTCACCTCAGATGATCTTTCTGCATTTCAGAGTGTTTTTCTCAAATTGTTGGCCACTTGTGGTGTCATAAATACCTGAATAGAACCAAATTAAAAAAAAAATATATATAGCTTAAAATAAATTTCTGCTATTTCTCCATTTATTTCTTTTTCCCCTTTTGTTTTCCTAAATGGCTCACAGTGTATGAGGAGTGATGCAGCACAGGACAGCAGTTAGGTACTTCTGTGAACCAGGGACAACAGGAGGAAAAAACAAGGCTGAGTCTGATTTTTTTCACCTTGAAAACTTCGCTGGAAGGTACAGGACAAGAAGCATGCACAACGTTTTTAAATGCAAGACAAAGAAGCCGAGGCCCTCTATGAAACTCCAGCACTGCCCCCAGGCACGACTGCAGTATTTTATCCTGGAATTTTTGTCCGTAAATTTATCAGTAAAGTGCACATTATTTGCCCATCTTTTCGCTTTTGGGGCGGCCCCGGGGAGCTCAGCATGGCAGCTCAGCCTGCCAGCAGTCTGAGCGCACACCAGGAGAGGGTGCCAAGCCCCCGGTTTCTGCGCTACCGGCATCTGCAGGGATTCCACCAGGAAAGTCCGGCTCTGGCAGTCCCTGAGCCGCCCGGCTGCGAGGGCTGAGACTGAAACCCCGACCGACGCACCCCGGACCTGAAGAAAAAACTCTTTTGCCCTCTCCCCAAATACCTTTAACTGTTTCAGCAGTAAGTGGCCGCAACCTGCCCGAGGCTGTTAGCGCAGGGTAAATGTGTTTTT